>JAESVK010000134.1:1728296-1738445 GCA_017140935.1 Hamamelis virginiana
TACCTCGCTCTCCCTTAATAATTTACCTATCAACACTTTATTAGATGCTTCCTACAAATATGGTTAAGGTAGAACCATGCTTTACCATGTTGCCTTGCCTCAATTGATTGTTGCCTTGATATGTGATTTGATAGGAGTTCTAGTACGTGGTTAAGTAGGACTTCAGAACTATCATGTTGCCTTAATCCCTTAAGTTACACATTTAGCTTTGAACTTTAATAATTGTTCCTTTATTATAGAATTGTATGCTTTCAAAGTAGATGCTGTCTTGTTTTGAATTGATAAATAGTTGCCTCGATATAGTGTTCATTTCTTTCCTTCCCTAGTACATCAGGACCTACCTTGTTTTGAATTGATGAATAGCTACCTTGATGTAGGGTTCATTAGGTTCTTTCCCTTGTACACTAGGACTAGGAAGGACACATTTTCTAAAGCCATGGTCCCATAGGATCCATCTATAAACAATCCCTTATGCCACACAATTAGCTGTGAACTTCAATAATTGTTCCTTTAGAATAAAATTTTGTGATTTCGAAGTAAATATTGTCTTGTTTTGATATATGGCATGACATGGCCATTTTTTAAATTGCCTTGAAATGTCTTTCGGCAATATCTTATATTGTCCTGTATCCTTTATATAAAGTTTGGCGGGATCTTGCCCTAATATGTTATCTTAATTCATGATTTCCTCGATATGTGGTATGATAGGACCAAAAAATAGTATGTTGTTTCAATATATAGTTTTGAAGGACCTTGCTTCTGGTCCTCTTGGTTCAATTAATAAATCGTTGCTTATAAAAGAATAAAACAAAATCTGGTTCTAGTTTTGGTTCAGTCTTGTTGAAGTAGGGTGGTAGACTGGTAGTGTTGTGCTTGGTTGGACCGTGGCTTGGCTGCAAGATATGGGAACTACTTCTGCCTTTGTTATTTGGACATTTGGCTTGTCTAGGCTTTGGGGTTGGAATTTTTTGGGTTGGCCTAGATTACCTGAAAATAAGTCGATTGTGAGTGTACCCAAGCTTGCATTCACTGTAATTGTGACAAAGTCTATTTGAATAATTATAATTATTATCTCAACACAGCTCCCTTACGAGCTCACTTCCCTTTAGGAACGTCTTCAATTCTGTGGCTAGAATATTTTGATTTGATTCAAAGGTTTGGTCTTCGTATTGTGGTACGCTCAGCTTACCTTTTTCTTTAATCAACACAGTGTGTACGTGAATAAGTTGGGATGAATGACCAGAGAAAAGAATTCTTAATTTTTTTAATGTAACCTTGTGCTGGTCCAAACTTGTCATCTTAATATGCATTTTTTTATTTTATTTATTATTTTTATTTGTTTGTAAGAAATAAGTTCTTGTATCTTTCTTTTGGGGGATTTTTTTTTTCTTTTTTTTTTGGGGGGGATGCCTTTATTGCCCCAAGCTGTTACAGTTTCATTGTCATGTACAAGTGCTTAGGTTTCAGATCTCTGATCTTTATAGTTTTTATATGTAAGGCAAGATATTTCCTTCTTGTGATGGTATTTTGCTTGGGGATTGCTAGATCAATATTAATATCCTTAGATGTCCACTGCTGGATGTAGCCATAGTGTCCTAAACCAGAGTTCTTGGGTTAAATTAAATATCCCTCAGCGTGTGTATGTGGATGTGGAACCTGTTCTTCTTTTCCCCAGCCATGATCTATGATCCAAAGCCGTGTGGAATGGTTTCTTGAAGAAACCGTCATAGTTGCATGCTATGATCCCTATTTGTGGCCTCTTGACCATGTGATACTAGGGGCTTTCAATAAGTGGTGGACAGGGACCAATATATTCTCTGTGGCAGGGATGTACTTCTTCTTACAGTGAATGGTTTCTTGAAGAAATCAGGTTGCTGGAACTGTATTCTTAAACATTATTCCAATTAAATTTTTAAAAATTATTACAATGAAACTATCCTCATCATCTAACCAAATCGCAGCTCTGGATTTATGGGCAAGCAAGAGAGAGCATTCATACCATCCATTGAACTGCTGTGTCATTGTTGTGTCCTCTGGTGAGCTGTTGCCAGCTTCCACCTTTGTGTCCTGAATATGTTTTGCATAAATTTCTTAAGTCTACTCTTTCTATCTTGGTGACAAGACATCATCTATCCCTTATTGTAGTGAAGCCTGAGTGAACCTGTAACTTATAAACGGTTCTCTCTAACGTACTACTGTCTTTATTAACTTTATAGGATCATGCTCTATTAGATCTTCCTTACTAGTTTTCCATCTTTAGTCTTATCATAATATTGCAATGGTAGAATACCAAGCTCTTGCCACCTTTGGCAGGTTTGGTATGTTTGGAACTTTGTGCGGAAGAATTTTCAGTCTTTGCATGCCAAGGTGTTATAAATATTAACCAATATGCCATAGGCCTAAAGATTCATGAACATGTTAAGTCAAAGCCTTGAAACCTTTAGTATTGTAACAGTTGACCACATTTGCAGTCAATGCCCCTTGGTGGTTCTAACTCTTCAGTAGCTTTCACTCTTGCAACAGGTAGCCCTTTCCTCTTTTAATATGGCTCACAGTTTGTTCTAGGTAGCCCTGTCCTAGGTGGCTGCCTCTTTGTCTCTTGAACCCAAGACATGGAAGCTGCTCTGACACCAAATGTTATAATATTTGACTAACACGCCAAAAGCCTCAAGAGTAATGGAATGCATAAAATCAAGGACCTATAACTTTTGAGATCATAACGCGAGGAAGATGATGCGTGTTAATGCACGCGTATTGCTTTGGGAAATTTATTGTGATGTTAGATCCCCTCCCGTTGTCGGTGGTGCTTGGACTTGGCGGTCTGTTTTTTTCACTGGCTAGTATCATGTCAACAGGATTTACTAAAATCTTAGGCTGATTTGACTCTTTGCATGATTCTTTGAACCTTTAAATAAAGTTAGCCTCATTGTATTTTAATCTTTAACATGCCATCCATCAGTCGGGGTCTTCAATACTAGTCAACCAGTAAGGGAAGCATTTTTCATATTTTGTGTACAACTTAGATGTCTGGGTTTGTGTTTTCTGGTTCTGTTGATTCTGATTCGTCTGGTCAACGATCAATTATTTCTGTGGAAAGGGGAAAAAATTTGCTCCTCTTAAATACCCCTGTTTTGTGGTAGAACATTTTTGTTTCTTAACAGTTAAAAACTTGTGATGGCTTTGTCTACTGCTTCCAAATGAATGGAGTTGATGTGGTTCTGACATGTGTTCTATGACATTGAAGGGAAATTGCAAAACATCTTTCTCTTCCCCCAGTGAAGCTGCACTGCAGCATGCTTGCTGAAGATGCTATTAAGGCAGCTGTGAAGGATTATGAAGCCAAGCGAGCTAAGTCAGTTGCAAATGGCGAGGCTGCACAAACTGAGAAGGCTGCTGAGGCTTGAATGACCTGTGGCCCTGGTGAATTTCATGAATGATATAGATATTTGTAAGAAAAAGGATACAATATGTTCTGTGAACTTGGGTGGTTTCTTGAACTCATTTACATGGATCCTTTTTTGATAAGCAAGACCAAAAGGGATCTACTACTGTAACAACTAATAATCGTACATGTTGGTTGTAATTACGCATGGATAAATTATAGACCCTCTCGCTTGTAGTAATAGTTTCTGGCTTCTGATATTACGATTTGTCATATATGTGGTATGATCCATTTTCTGGAGCCATTCACTTCTATGATGGTGACTATCCGAAAGACACAGAATTTTTATAGCCTATGAAATCGGTGGTTGCTGTGGTTCTTTGATGGTAATGCTGATCATTTTCTGTCAAGTCGATTTTGTAGTTTTATAAGGCCACGAGGGTGGTTATGAATCAGGTGGGTTTTCCATTTCCACTGCAAGGGGCCCTACCCGATACTTAGTGGCGGGAGGACTAGATTCCAAAGAGGGGGGCGGGCATGAGAGGCGGAGGCTTACCTTTTGGTTTGGCACACATATCTCGTATCTTTTTGGTTTGGCGCACATATTATAATTTGTCGTCATCGTAGCTTACCAATCAATGCGGAACCACACTCGTAATCCAATGAGCTTCATGGTCCATTTCTTTGTGCCTTCCATTACCACTTGAAATGATGGGACCCTCGTGAAGGAGACATGATTTGGGCCACGACAAGCCAAAATATCAGAACAAAAGATATCCAGATTCTCTATTTTTGGGTTAATATTCTGGTGGTTCAAAAGTTGCGGAAAGACTATGAATTCCATGACTACGACTGTAATACTTATTGCTAAGTAATGTTGGGAACCAGGGACTGAAATATTACTGAGACAGAAGCTGGGCTTAAAAGACCAGCTTTAGGCTCAAACCCTTCACTATAATGGTCACATGGATATGCAATATTGCACGATTAACCAGTGCACGAACTAGATATGAAACATCATTTGCAATTGTGGACATGCAGGAAATGAAAAGTAATGCTGTCGGGATTAAAATTTAGTTTAAATTATTTGAATCATCTGACATGGCCAGTTTGATAGAATATTTAATTTTGTGCATGTACAAAATTATATTCTATCATGTTGACGCTGAAGAGGGTAAAATCTGTTGACCGATCTGATGTGGACACGTAGATAAAACACACACCCGATGAGGTAATGCGAGTTCTACCCGATGTCTTTATGATATGGTAGAAACGTACACCGATCCTAAAGAGATCTACTATACGAGCCATGTGAAATGACTATGAACGAGTTCACCGATCTCTGGTAACTGCCTCATCATATCAGAAATGAATCTTCTCCGACATACTCTGATCTTTTGCAGGAGGTCACATGATTTCCCATCACCTGATAGCGACAGGCCGTTATGATAAAAGTTAAAATTCCGAACATACCCTCGAACGGTAATAAGCACTCGAGTGGATGACCACCCTATAAAAAAAGAAATGGTATCACATAGAGAGGTACGTATCATTCCTCCAAAAAAGACATAATTCTTGCATTCTCTGTTCACTGACTTGACCGTCGGAGCTTTGCAGGTCGAACACCCCACCGGTGTAAGAAACTCACCCATCAATGAACAGTTCAATCCATCAGGTTTATCTTATCATACCTCTTTTACCTCTTTTTCGACATCATCAGACGCGATTCACATAATTTAATCATTTTTCTTAAAACGAAATATTCTTCCATGCGGCTCTTAGCAAGTTATGCGTTCATGTCTCGATGTAATCACTGTCACGAGCAGGATCTCATATGTCCTACTTCAGTATTCGTTTCTGTATTTTTCCTCATCCCTTTAACCTATTGGCGTGATGTATACATTCAAGGGCTTTAGATGCTTCCAATCATTCGATCTCCACTTGCTTCCAATCTCTTTTTAATTAGGACATTCCAAAGTGTTGTTCAAATAACTTAATTTTGCAGAAGCCTTTTTAATCTGTTGTGATACCATGCATTTGATCCGTTTGTGCCTGCTTGTCATGTTAAAATTAGGTTATAAAAAAAAACAAAAAAACATAGTACGTATTTTAAAAATGAATTTCTAAGAAATGTTTTTTGAAAACATTACCACACGAGCGGGCGTTGATAATAACTCAAAAAGTGTCTACCCAACATGCCAGGCCATTGTCATTGTGTTTAGAAATATGAAATATGAAATATGAAATAAGATTATTTCTTTAGAGAATGTACACATAGATGAGTACATGAACATTGATATAAAATGAGACAATTAAAGGGCAAGCTTGTGACCCAATATATAACTAAGCTTGGGGCTTGTGGATGTAACCCTTGAGAAGTTCACATAATGGGCTAATGGCTCCACTGTTATGTCAGCATCAATTTTATAATAAAAAAGAAAAGAAAAGAATAATTGCATGCTTTAACGTTCTATAATGGAAGAAATATCATGGGATAGCCAAAAAAGGGAAATGTACTTGTTCAATCTTCATTGTTCGTGAAATGGAGTGTAAAATATATATATATATATATATATATATATATAGTCACAACTCTTTCTACTATCTTTTTACTTTTTATTTTTTATTTTTCTTTTCTTTCTTTCTTTCGGTTAATTGGCCTCGAGTTATATTTTAAAAGTATTTATTGGCTAAAGTCCACCCAAACATTTTTTTTTTCATTGGAAAAATCTCAATTAGATAAATTTTAATGCCTAAGATCCTATTTGTTTAAAATTTAATTATTTTAGTGACACAATTGCCCTTCTTCTTCTTCTTGGTGCATCACTTGCGTCGGAAAGCTTAACGATATCAGCGATCAAGCTCGATCGGCCATGGCTCCTCCAGCACAATCTTAGCGATCTCCATCTCCATCTTAGTCAATTTGGACTGTAATATAACATCTTGTATCTTCAACTAATTTATGAAGTTCTTTTATTCTAATTTTAAAAGCTTGCGAACTTTCCACTTTGTGATGGTTGTTTCGTTTGAGTTTGTTTCAAAGGTATTCATCTCTACAACTGTTTGGCAAAGTCATGTCTTGATATTAACTGACTCCATTACAATAATTTTTGCCTTAAAACATGGGCTTGAGCTTAACACTTTTTGAGTTTCACAGGATCTAGCACTGGAAAAGGCGAGGTGCACTGCCACTGGTTCGTCGGCAAAAAACTTGCTGGTTGGGGTTTGGGTCAGGGTCACCGGAACGATAGCCGGCAGTAGGGGATGCAGAGGAGATGCGCTATGGTTGGACTGTGGAAGAAGAAGAAGAAGAAGAAGAAGGAGATGATCAGAAAATCGCATGTACGACTCACCGGCAATGGAAGATTCAATCGGAGTTCCTGCGACCACCAGTATCAGCAGCAACCGTTCTTTTTCTCTCTTTTTTTTTTTTTTTTTTTGGATTAATTTTTGGTTTGATTGTTTGAAAAATGTAGGAAAAAGAAATAGATTTTCATTAGGAAAATTAATTTTTTGTTTGGTTGATGAGAAAATGGAGGAAAAAGAAATATTGGTTTTTTAAGTATTTTTTTTTTTTTAATTTCGATATAGTGAACTGTGATTCCGGCGTAGGAACTCAGGGTTCTAGTGTAGTGAACTCCGGGATCCAGCGTAGGTTCCGGGGTAATGAACTCAGGGGTCTGGCATAGTGACCTTGAGTGTCCGAGATAATGAACTCTAAGTTGGGGTTGAAGGTTGTTTGAGAAAGGAATGACATTTTTGTTCAATTCATACCAAAAGAATTTTTGGCATGAAAGATCTTTTGAGAGAATTTTTGGCATGAAAATCTTATAAAAGTGGACTTTGGCCAAATTCTCCTCTTTTTTTTTTTTTTTTTTTTTAAAAGAAAAAAAAAACCTTGTAATGTGTTGAACTGTGCAATACTACTTCAGCATAGTAAGTAAGGTGAGAATAGCACGTTACCCACCACTTTAGTAAAGTTAAATTCAGCTGCATGTTCTCACAAAAAGTGATAAAAGATAACAAAGTGAAACCAAGACTAGCATTTTCAGTATAAGAAACGAACTGTGAATAGGATAAGTTGTACCTAATGTATGATGGAATGATAACATGAACACTTCTACATGAAATATGTAATATACCATCAAATAATTGTATCAGAATAATAATTTTTACGGAAATTCCGTTAATGGTTCCGCATATTAGCTATTTACCTCAATGGACATGTTTGGATGAAAATGCCACTACTAGACAAAAATAATTACTCATATACCATTCTAAGGTCGGTCAAATTTGACCCAACAATACATAATCCTCATAGAATCTCTAATCACCAATTTAATAAAAAATTCTCAACCTAACAAAGAATCTCCACCCCCACAAAAGAACATAACAAAAAAAAAAAAAAAAGCAATTAAATACCCATCTCATCAAATATGATGTGCATGACTAGACAAATAATGATTGAGGATTGGGAATTATATGAAATAGTGGAGATCATGTATTATTGCGGGGATCGTGGATTTTTTGTAAGTCCGAGGATTATATATCACTCATTATTTTATTAAAATAATATTGATGTGATATTAAAGTCAACAATTTGACTTAAAAAAGAAATGATGTGACTTTGTAGGGATTGAAGATTATTAGTAAATTTGGGGATTATATATAATATTGGGTATTGGGAATTATGTATATATATGTGGAGATTATTTGTTAAAGTGGGGATTGAGAATTATATGTATTTTTGGGTATTATGTTTTTGGTGGGGGGATTATGTACAAATGGCGAAAAATATGACCGTTAGAAGGGCATATTTGTCCAAAAGAATAACTAAAGATCCATTGAGATAAATAGTTAATATGCTGCGGATCTATTAAGAGAATATTGTCAAAACATGGGTCCATTAAAAGAATTTTCCGTAATTTTTATAAAGAAATGAAAAGTTTACCATATTCATTCAACATGACACATGAATATATAAACATGAAAACACACACATCATAAATTCATAATTATATAAATATAAAGATATATGTACAACAATTCTTGTTTATTATTAAGATTTTAGACACATTGTGGAAAAGAAAAAATCTCTTCCTTACCTAGTTATGCATGTGCCAAGTGTGCAACCACATTGCAAATCCATCCCTGGGGCAAGGATAATTCTAAGAGCTCATCATCTCTACTCATATGCTAACGTGGCGACATATTAGCCTTTAATTTGGTACTCATACTTTATTTTATATTTCAAGCACCACTATAGATTTCAATAATAATAAAAAAAATTTAAAAATGTATTCCAAATGATATAATCAATCATCCAAATTTTATTTTTTAAAAAATACTAAACATCCTAAAAAAATATTTTTTTTAAAAATGCTTAAATTTATTTGGGTACATGATTTTATAACATATTTTTGAAAGAAAAATACTATAGCATCTGACACTTTAATCTGAAATTAAAAATCATCATGATGTGTCATGTTTTGAGTGGTAAGTTATCTTTTCTCTAAAATTGCTTCTCTCTTTCTCACATACCACTCAAACCATGACACATTATGATAATTTTTAATTTTGGATTAAAGTGTCAGATGATATAAAATTGTTGTTTTTGAAATGTTTGATTGCGTTTTTTTTTTCCCATAAATTAGGGGGAAAATAATAAAAAGAGAGAGACTCCGACCACATCTACCTCGAACGGCTAAAAAAAGAATTCTGGAACATCCAGGAAAAGAAACGTGTCAAGAATAGAACTGAACTGGTAAGCCCGAATGGCCACACGTGGGCTTGATCCAAAAGTGATTACGTGGCCTATCATTACTGGTGAAGATGATTTACGGAATGGAAATGATTGGCCACCTAGTCCTTCGGAACTACAAACGATACAAACGGCGTAGAGAAGGTGGCTCTCTCTCAACGTTAATTCACTTGTTAAGCTACAATTAAAAATGAATTGGGTCTCTGGTGGGAATATTTGAAAGGGAAATTTATTTCATAATTAATATGATATATTAATTGTCAATAATATAAATTAAGGCTAATATAACATGTTATATTAGTCAATTATTAATATTTTACGGAAAATTTGATTCTCTACTTTCAGTTGAATTAATTGTTGTGACTTTATCGAAGATTTCTATATGATGGATTCGTACATAAAATCATAATTAACCAACGTACTCATAAGGAGCTAGGCAATTCGATCAGTATCCATTCTACATCCAACTACCCCTTAAATACATCAATAAGTTTAGTTGTTAATAGAAAAAGATCGAAGAACAGCATATGGGCCAAACATCTTCCATGGAAACATGAATCCGAAATTCTAAGATTCAAATTAAATTAAGAGAAATGTGAGGTGAGTTAACTACATCCCATGCACTGACTAATTTATCTTCTCTTTTATTTTTGTGGAAAATATTCAATCTCTTGCAATTAGCTAGCTAGAAAAGCTTGTGAGCACCCTAGCTTCTTGTAATCTTGAAGGATGCATAAGGATTTAATTATCTGCTAGGTGAAAGTGGATCTCCCTTTTTCTTTATTCCAGCTAGTACTCATGTTGAAGGATATAATCATATAAAGATGAGATATGGTAGGATATGATCTTCAAGCAAGAAGATATATATAGTTTAATTAAATTTTAGTTACTTTTAAAATGAAATTAGATGAAGAGATTGCTTTCAATTCTTTCAGTAAATATAATGCAATAATATATTGCAAACTTAGCTTATAAACTAATCAAAGTACATTATGTCACCTTTTTT
>JAESVK010000134.1:1738455-1794787 GCA_017140935.1 Hamamelis virginiana
CCACTATATGAGATTCTACTGGAATTGAACCTATCAGAATATTTATTTAAAAAATAAATAAATAAACAAAAATCATGGTACTAAAGAGACCTTCGTTGCAACTTGCATTAATGGTGGCCTGGGCTACACCTTTATTTGTCATTATACAGCCAGCCAAGATAACAACTGTTCATTTGGATATTTTTCATTTTTTCCTGTTTGTAATATTGGACATTTAATTAGCATTTTGAATTATAGGAAATAAAAATGGTTATTAATTCTAAAATATTTAAAATTTCAATCGAATTCCTTTTTCTTTTTCTTTTTCTTTTTTTAATTATAATATATATATAAATATATTCTTCCTTTTTTTTTATTTATTTATTTGGTGAAGAGTTATAATCTTCATAAAGAATTGAAATAAATGAATTAAAGATAGGAAATAGGAAAAGGAAAAGAGAGAGAAAAATGGATGGCGTGGAGGGCAGAAAAGGCATCCAATTAAATGGGTGCGAATGGAGCGTGCAGAAGAAGACCCAAAGAAAAGGGAAGACCAGTAATTGGTCATGCTTTTTTGTGGTTTGAGTGGTTTCTACTTTGCTTGAGCCAGTCACATACTACCTGCTGCCTGCAGCAGCCTACCTTCATGGCCGCCCAATGTTCTTAGTTTTCTATATCTTCTTATTTATGAATTTAATTATTTAATTATACTTAAACATGTCTAATGTGTGCGTATGAATATGATCAGGCCGGTAATTAAGAACATTCTTATCGATCTTATTGTTAGCCCACCCATTGAGAAGTACATGCATCATAGAAATGAATAAATTTAAACTTTTTGATAATATAATATACACAAAATGATCAACGTACTTCTTTTTAAAAACTTCAAATTAATTATTGCATAGTGACACTTAACCACTAATGCATGTATAGGCTAGGTCTGAATTCCTTATTAGAAATTCTCTCCTACCTTATTAACATGGAAATCATTAGATGGAATAACATTTTCTCAAGCATCATTGTCTTGGGGTCTTCACAATAATACTATCATCGATCAATGACTCATTGGGATGGGGGCATGTCACCTCAGTAGTATCCCTCGATCTTATTTTCTTTCATTCTAATTTTCTTTAATTTCGATCTCTTCCTTTTTAATGGTTGGTAAAGGAATATTGTAAGGTCAATATCATGTATGTATTTTATTATATATACACATCTTAAATATGGCTTTGGTCCGCTTGGAGGCCAGGTGGAGGTTTGGCTTTGTGCATATAAAGGTACGTGATACCACAATCTTCTCTAACTTTAAATGAATCCACCCTCCAAATTTGGCAGGATCCTCTAATTTCTCTTCTAAATGCTTACGTCAATCCACTGTCCAATTCTTTCCCACCCGTGGATTTTACCTGCTTCCTACCTCCTCCATATATTTCGCAAGAAAATGACTCCCACTCGATTCCTAATTCCCATTTAATTTCTTTTCTTCCTATATAATAAAATAATAATAATAATAATGATGGGTCTATTTCCAATGGAATATGACCTCCCCACCCCAACCAATGGAATCTCAACCCTTCATTCTGATGATAAGGCTAGATGGTTTCATCCACATACAACTCGATCTAGAAATAAACAAAATAATCTTAAAAAAAAAAAAAAAAGAAATGTGTAAAAGGACAATTATGCTTTATTTGAGTTTCATTTAGAGTTCATTTGACATTCATGTGATCTACAAAAAAACAAAATAATCTTTTTTTTAAAAATAAAAAATGTGTAAAAGGACAATTATGCTTTATTTGAGTTTCATTTAGAGTTCATTTGACATTCATGTAATCTTCATTTGAGATTTATTTAAGGAGGGTTAAGGGTACCATTGAGGAACTCAGGAACAAAGGCAAGTAAGGTGGCATTCACATGCAGTGTTGCTAGTTTACTTTCCCAACACTCCTCAAACACCCCCCTCTCTCTCTCTCTCTCTCTGCATTAAACAACCACCACTTGGAGATCTCCCTGCCAGCTAAAGAAATGGCCCCCCGAGAAGTGCCGGTGGATGTTTTTACGGCGACCGGAAAGGCTCCTACACGTAACACAGGCTACTCAAAAAGGGCCTTTGTAACATTTTTAGCTGGTAATGGTGACTATGTTAAAGGGGTGGTTGGGTTGGTTAAGGGTTTGCGTAAGGTGAAGAGTGCTTACCCTCTTGTAGTTGCTATCTTACCTGATGTTCCTGAGGAACACCGTGAGATCTTAAGGTCTCAAGGTTGCGTTGTTCGCGAGATCGAGCCCATTTATCCGCCGGAGAACCAGATTCAGTTTGCAATGGCTTACTACGTCATCAACTATTCCAAGCTACGTATATGGAATGTAAGTAAACCAATGCCGCCCGGCCATCTCTTTTGTGAATTTGACTAGAAATAAATATGTATTGTATATATCCCTAAGCCTCTCAGTCTTGGATCTGGTCAGATATTTTTTCTGGTGCACTAGAAAATTCAGTGTACGTTTATTTATATTATTAGAAGTGTGAAATCCCACTAATATATTATCAACTGTGTAGATGTGCATTAATACTTTTAGTACGTGTACGTACTGAAGAGGATTTCACCCTAAATCTTCCATAAAGGCTAGATTCTATCTGGACTTGGATTCTTTTCAATCAGTTCAGATCTAGCTAGTAAGGTATACTTGATTTAGATTAATCTCAACTAAGGCTTATGAAGTATTGGATGAAAGTCAGTTTAGATAGCTAACTTAGATGAAAGTTAGCTGAGACTTAGGAGATGTTAATTAGATGAGTTACTACGGCCGACTTTCATCAACACCTCCTAAATCTTAGGCGATTTTCATCCAAACTAGATTTATATACCTAACTAGATAGGAACTGCTCTTGGGTATACTAGAAGCTCCAGTACAGTACATCTACACAGTCAAAAGTGTGGAATTCCAATTATTATAAACAGTGTAAATGTGTACAAACATGAGAGCTGGTCTCCATTAACATGAAGGTTTTATGTAAGACAAATTGGCAGATCGAATCTATATTTCCCAAAACAACCTTTGGTCCACGTGCATGTGCCATCCACAACCACTGTACCACGGGTTTGCCGCGGGCCCACTCATGAAAGAACATGTCAGAGTGGAAAATAGAAAATGGTTAAAATGAATGATTGAATATATAGCATTTTTAACAAACCAAAACCTCAATTTCTCCTGCATGCTGACCCATCGACCCTTCCTCTAAAGGGTTGTTGTTTGTCAAGTGCATGATTAATTAATGGGATGTATATATATGGTGATGTGCTTTTGCAGTTTGAGGAGTACAGCAAGATGGTGTACTTGGATGCGGATATTCAAGTGTTTGAAAACATAGACCATCTGTTCGACACTCCAGATGGATACTTCTATGCAGTGATGGATTGTTTCTGCGAGAAGACATGGAGCCACACTTCCCAGTATTCCATTGGATATTGCCAACAGTGCCCAGATAAGGTGACATGGCCTGCTCACATGGGTTCACCCCCTCCCTTGTACTTCAACGCCGGCATGTTTGTGTTCGAGCCTAGCCCTTTAACTTATGAAAGCCTTCTCTCCAATCTCATGATCACTGCCCCAACACCCTTTGCAGAGCAAGTAAGTTGTATATATATAATTAATTGTGTCTTTGTTTTTGTGTACGTATGTATATGTGCATGTAATCCATCATCATAACCCCTAGCTGGTTAGCTCTTAGGTGCAATAAGCATAGAAGAGTCTTATTTATTTATCAATGATTAAACCAAGAACTTAATTATTATGTCTTCTCATCACTCCCTTCCAACTTGTCCAACCTTTCTTTTTTCTTTTCTTTTTTTGGGATAACGATGATGATGCACCCTCCATCAATTGAGAAGGATAATAATGAAAAATTAAATCAAAAGGAAGGTGCTGCTTAGTCTAGTGGTAAAGTCTCTCAGTAGTTGTACTCAAGACCTTGATTTGAATCCTGCTTGATTAGAATTGGGAGGGTTTGAGGGAAGAGGGTAACTCATAGATATATCTTGTGGGCTACCTTGAGGACAGCAAAAAATAAAAATAAATTATTGACATTGAGAAGTATTTATTGGCAACAAATTAAAGTTAATACTATGTTAGTTTCTAATTTCTTTCAATTTTTCTTGTATGCCCATGTCAGGATTTCTTGAACATGTTCTTCCAACACATGTACAAACCTATCCCTCTGGTATACAACCTGGTTCTTGCAATGTTATGGCGCCATCCAGAGAACGTTGAGCTCGAAAAGGTTAAGGTGGTCCACTACTGTGCTGCTGTAAGTCCTCACTACTCTTGATTACTCATCTATATTAATTTTCATATCCAAATTAATTAAACTGAATCGATCCATAGTTTTTAAATAATTAGGCCCAGCCCCTTGTCTTTAATTAAATTTCTTGTGCATTATTTAGGGATCAAAACCATGGAGATACACAGGTGAAGAAGTAAACATGGAGAGGGAAGACATAAAGATGTTGGTGGCAAAATGGTGGGATATTTATAATGATGAGTCTCTTGATTTAAAGGCCCAGGACTCTGTTCCTGCAGAAGGAGACACTGCTTTCTCAAGGCCCTCAATCATGGCTTCCATGCCTGAACCTGCTATTTCCTACATCCCTGCCCCCTCTGCTGCTTAAATTAAAGTAAAAGGTGCATGCTAAAGATAGAGAGTGTTCATGAAGTTGCTGTAATTCTATCTCTTTTTCTATTAAATACCCTTTTTTCTTTTTTTAAGGCTACTTAGTCTTTCTTTGCTGTGGGACTTCATTGGGGATTTATACGTAATTCAGATGTCTCTCTAGCTACCGACAATAGAATATGTAACTTCTACATGTCTTGAACCCAAAACAAAAAAATAAAAATAAAAATATAATTATGTCTTTGTTGTGAGACTTCACAAAGTATATATAAGTTCTAGCTCAATGTGCTTAATGCAAAGGACTCTGTAAACTCTCTCTCTCTCTCTCTAGCAAGAACAAACTTCTTTGTACTTTAGCAGTTCAGATTCTGAACATTGTGCGTACGTAATTGATGGGGTAAAGCTTACCAAAGACATTCAGTAAATCAACAACGTACAATGGAGTGGGGCCCAATCGCTTTACTTGCAAAGGACTCTGTAATCTCTCTCTCTCTCTCTCTCTCTCTAGCAAGAACAAACTTCTTTGTAGTTTGGCAGTTCAGATTCTGAACATTCTGCGTAATTAATGGGGCTAAAGGCTAAAGCTTACCAAAGACATTCTCCAAATGAACGGCAATGGAGGGCCGTGGGGGACCCAATCTCCACTCATACGTGCTAGCTAGATTTTGTTCTCTGGAACCTTACTCATGCTGTCTGCTTGTGTTTTTTAAAAAGAGGCAGAGAGAGCCACTTGACCTTATTCTGACGTGTAACAACAACTGTCATACCGACACGTACGTGGCAGTTTTGTGAGGGGTCTGGAACATACTGCCAAAACCATCTCAGATAATCCACCTGTATTGGATTGTTTCCCCGTGATGTAAATTCCCGAATCTCACACTTTAAAACCAATCATTTAGTCTCAATTCCATTATTTAAGCCACACGTGTCCATCTTTTTGATTTTTAACTTTCACACTTTAATTTAAAATAATGTGTATTACAATGTATATTTTAAAGTAACACTACAAATAATAACATGGCAAAAATAAATTTGAGTTAATAGTATTTAATAGTATTTAAATTAAAACTATTAAAAAATTATTATTTTTTTGACATAGCAATACACCCTTAAAAAATTATTATTAAAGCTCCACCTCACACTTCAATATACTCTTTGTGTTGAACATTTTCAAAATAAAGCGTTTTAAAAATGGGTTTTATATTGGAGTTTTTGAAAATTTCCTTTGTTCTTTAGAAAGCTTGAAAGTGTATTTTAGCACTTGTCTCACATTGGAAAAACATCAGGAGGTTAAAGGCTTTCTAAATTCTTAGTTTGGACTTATGGGTTGGGCCACAAGGGGTACCAAAGTTTTGTGAGGAGGGGGTACCTAAGCAAAATTGGGCTTGGACCCAAAACCACACGCGCACTCCCGCCCCGGGTTGGGTTGGGTCATTAGATCCAATAGGCCTTATACTTTTTGGGTAAAATCATAGTGGGTTTCCAAATGGGCCTAAGTGTGCAGACTTGAATCGGAGCAGTCTCAACTACCGAGCTGACCCGCGCGCGGAACCAAACAGGCACCTTTTGGGTACGAACTGGTGCAACCAAAGGGCAAGGATCCCTTTATAAATAGGGGTCGTTCAGACCATTTGGGTATCCCATTCAGAATTGATATTCTTCTTAATTCTCTCTCTCTCTAGTGTTTCCAGTTTTGGGTTCTGGCTTTCATTCTGCGTTCCAATTACTGCAGAATTGAAACGCAGTGTCTTGGTTTAATTGGATTAAATCACAAGAGTATTCTGCTCTATTTTCGTTGGTGCATACACAGATAGTGGATCTATAAATCGGCCTCATTTTATCCTAAGGCGAATTTGCTATTAACCCGGTGCACATATTTGGTGGGGGCAAATATTGTCTTTAGGAAAGCGACATAGTAACGTGACTTGAGGCGTATATTCGATTTTGGAGTTTGGCAGGCTACACCAATTTCAACAACCTAAAGACAATATTTGCTATGCCGCGACCAACCAGGCGAGTTACAACTCCAATTGCTAAAATATTACGTCGGGTAAGAAGACTTACTGAAAGAAGAAGGCAGGAAATAAGGCAGTATTTCGTAAGGTGTCGTTTGGCACGTCAAAGGAGATTTTATCGAGACGGATGAAGAAGAATTTTTCTGAGTCTCCAAACTATTTTTCAGATTGTGTAAACTTATAATTAGACAGTAGAACATTTATTTCCTGATTTGTTAATTGAGTTTCCAGATTTGAGAGTTGAATATTATTGAATTTTAATTTTCTGATATGATAATTGAATTTATAATAATATTTAATAATAAATAAAATGGCTCAGTCACTCCAACAAATTACTCAGAATTTTATGAAGTTGGAGCGGTTCGATGGAGGAAATTTCAGGCGTTGGCAGAAGAAGATGCATTTCCTACTCACCACACTGAATGTGGTCTATGTTTTGAAAACGCCATATCAAGAGGAGTAAGAAAATGAAACATTAGCACAGACTCGGGAAAGAACTAAGTGGGAGAATGATGACTACATTTGTTGGGGACACATTCTGAATGCATTAGCAGACTCTCTGTTTTACATCTACCAGCACGTAGAGAATGCAAAAGAACTGTGGAATACTTTGGAAGCTAAGTATTTAGCAGATGATGCAACAAGCTGTAGACATCCACTTTTTACCATGAGTATGGTCACTAATGGTTGCCTATAATTTGAGGTGAAATAGGGTGTTAAAACCCTAAGTTGCCAGTTTTACCCTTGTGAGCAGTTACATAGAGGTCATTATCGCATGTAGGTTTTTAGGTCAGATTGAGTCGATTCTTCTTACATTTAGTTTTTAGAGAGTCTGGGAATGTCCCTTTTAAATTTCATGGCATTCTGAGTCAGGATTGATAGAAAATAAGGTTTTTTGTGACTTGAAGGGCAGTATTGTCCTTCGAATCACAAAAGCTCTAAATGACTGTCGATCTTGTCTCGGGCGGTCTCGAGGCTTTGACATGGATATTTAGGGTGAGTTTGGTAGCTAAGTTGATCAGTGGCAAGGTCTGTTGAGCCTCCTGGCTTATGATTGGCTCTTAAGGCCTAATGGGCCCTTTTAAGCTCAGATTAGGGTTTCAACCGAGAACGACCGGGATTCGATCTTTTTATCAAACCAAAGCCTTCAAAGGCTTCAAAACACTTTCTTAAATGTTTTCAAAACTTGTTTCGAGAAGTATAAATGATTTCGATAGCGATTGGTTAGCAGATTTCAAAACCCTAATTTGGATCCGGCAGGCCCTAAACAGCTAATCAGTTGACTTTTTCTCAAAACTTTGACTTTGGTCAATTTATTTTCACTTCAAATACTTCTTAAAACATGGAGAATCGAACCACGATCATTTTGGCACTTGAATCGTCGAATTTGGACTTGAAACGGGCCCGAAAAGCAAAAAAAAAAAAAAAACTGAAACCGGGTCGAAACTGGCTGAGATAGGCCCACATAGGGTAAAATTGGGCTGGAGGCTCGATGACCATCCCCCAAGGGACGGCTAACCGTCCCAAGGTGGATGGTCACTCGAGATTTTGGCCTACAGCTGCTATTTTTCAGTCTTTTGATTTCCTAGGACTTTGCCAAGTGCCTAGCTCGGCCTTTGGGATTTTGGGATGAATTTGAAGACCTTGAACGACTGAATTATGACCCTTGGATCATTCCTAAGAGTTTCAATGTGAGCCATTGATCAATTTGAAGCTTCCCTATAATTACAGGGCCCTGAAATCAGTTTTAGCACAACACAGACAATGCATTTAGAGAGCCAAATTGGAAGAGTAAAGCCTTAAGGCATTACACCAGCCCCCCTAGCAATTTTAGCTACATCTTTGAAGCCCTTAGAGGTTAAAGAAGAAGCTAATAAGCAAGGGCAAATCAGGCAAAAAGGTTAGTGCAATTAATCATTGTGTTTTGTTTTGATAAGTTACATAATAGTTTGCATACTCCATCTTCTTTTTCTTCTTCTTCTTCTTCTTCTTCTCTTTCATTCTTCTATGTCCATATTGTGTTAGGAATAAATGGTTAGGATGAGTCCTCATAGTTTAGAATAAAAAAAGAATAATTGGTTGTTGCATATAGATTGATTAGTATGTTCATGAGATTTGCATGGTTAAAATTTAGTTGTTTTAAATAGTTTTGCATATAGGATTTTAATTTATTGTTTAGTATGCATGTTAGTACTTTTTTTTATATTTTGGGTGAACTAATAATGGTCTTAAAGCCATTTAAAGTGAGTATTCAAATCTGTCCAAATTTAAATATCCACTTTAATATGACTTAATTACCATTCTTAATCCACTTTTTGCATAATTTTGCATATGATAATCTTATAGCATATTAGGTTGCATATTAGATCATTCATACCTTTTTTATTCTTTATTTTTCTGGGTTTTGATTCCACTTTTTGATTGCATTTAAATCTGTCCAAGGTTTAAAAGTAACCTTAAAGTGGATTAAAAATCATTTTTAAGGTCAAAACTTACTTAGAAATATGTCTAGGTTCACATAGATAACTTAGTTTGCATTTAGGATATTTTTCATGCATAGTTTACATTCTTTATTGCATTTTTTAGTATATTTTTCATAAATTCCAGCATGCATTATTTAGTGTTTTAGGTGTTTAGATTAACCTCGGATTAGCTAGAAACCCTAGGATAAGGGGGGTCATTTGACCCCACTTATGACTGTTCTTTGTTGTAAGAATTACAATAGGAATAGAGTTCTATTTTATTTAGGAATCTACTTCGAGAAGGATTCTAAAAAGTGATTTTGAAAGAATTCAAATTGGAATGAAATTTCATCCGTCATGAAAAAGTGTTTTAATCAAACTCCAACTCTCGAAGCTAGAATCCTAGATATATAGGATAGAGTCTCTTCGACTATGTGGTTCATTACAATATGAGAGTCCTAGGTAATCGAACTACGTGGACTTTGGTTCTTATCAAGAAATTAGTAAGGTACGTAGGCAGTCAATAGGGCGCAAGTCCAATCTTAGGATGACTCTATGTCTCTCCTAAGGTCTTTAGGATTTTAATTCTTATTATTATTATTATTATTTATTATCCGGTATTATATATCATATTTTTTGGTTGATTAGATAAATAGAATTGTCATGATAAGATTTTGATAAAGCTCAAATTTAATTAGAAGACCTTTAATTAGGATGAGGTACCCTACAAGGAGTTCCTTGGAACCTTCCCACTTCATAACCTAGCCCCCGAATCCAACTTTGATTCGAAGACCATGCTTTTTCAAAATATGGGGTCATTGTTTTATTGAAAATAAAACTTTTTTTTATGGTTTCTTTATTCCTTAAAAATAAGGTGGCAACTCCAAGTTTTTCTCAAACTTTTATCCTTTTTTAAAAAACTCAATCTTGAGTGGATAATAGAGAAGGATAAATGTAGATAATAGAGAAGGATAAATCGAGACGGATAAAGATCATCCACAATCCACAAAGATTAAAGTGAACGGCCTCCAAATCCTTAGGTCGCTGGTTCACACAAGCATGAAATTTCTGGTAGTCATTTTATGAAATTTAGTATGGTAGATAATAAACCAGTTATGGATCAATTTCATGAGATACAACATATTCTTAGCCAATTTAAGCAACAAAAGATGAATATGGATGATTCCATAGTTGTGTCTTCTATTATTGAAAAATTACCACCTTCCTGGAAAGAATTTAAGAAAGTCTTAAACATAAAAAGAAAGATCTTACTCTCGAGGAACTAGCAAAACACCTTCGATTGGAGGAAGAAACTAGGTGCCAAGAAAGTAAGGATGAGATTGGAGATCATGTGTCCAAAGTCCATGTGATGGAGGACAGAGGAGATGGCAAAGGAAAGAATTCTTATAATAGGAAGCGCAAGAACAAAAGTCAACCCAACTCAGACTCAAAGAAAAGGAAAAGTACATGTTGGTCCTGCGGCAAGCAAGGACATTTCAAAAGTGAGTGTCGATTATTCAATAAGAAAATCGGAGCATCAGAGTCCAAGAATAAAATGCTAGCTGTTATTTCCGAGGTTAATGTACTCGAGGATGCTGGTGATTGGTGGATCGATTCTGGAGCTACAAGACATGTGTGTAATGATAGGAGCTTTTTCAACCCCAATGAACCGGTGGATGATGGAACAGTTCTCTACATGGGCAACTGTTTAATGACTATAGAGAACTACATGGGCAACTGTTCAATAACTTCTATTAAAGGCGAAGGAACAATGGATTTAAAATTTACTTCTGGGAAAATTGTGTCTTTAACTAATGTATGTCATGTACCTGAAGTTAGGAAAAACCTTGTATCTGGAAGCTTGCTTAATAAGCATGACTTCAAGTTAGTTTTTGAGTCAGATAAGTTTATACTGTCTAAGGTTAGAATTTTTGTTGGGAAATGATATTTGTATCAAGGAATGTTTAAGCTTAATATTAATAAAATAAATAATTATATTTATACGCTTAATTCTTTTTATTTATGGCATGCTAGATTAGGACATGTTAATACTAGGAAAATGAATGATATGATTAAATTAGATTTAATTCCTAAGTATGATAATAATATAGGATATAAATGTAAAGTATGCATGCAAACTAAAATAACTAGAATGACATTTTCTAAAGTGGAAAGGATCACATCTTTGCTAAAACTTGTTCATAGTGATGTATGTGACATGAATAGCACCCCCACTAGAGGAGGCAAAAAGTATTTTGTGACATTTATAGATGATTTTTCTAAAGTCTGTTATATTTATCTTTTGCATTCAAAAGATGAGGTACTTAGTAAATTTATTGCTTATAAAACAGAAGTTGAAAATCAATGTAATATCAAAATAAAACGGCTAAGGTCTGATAGAGGTGGAGAATATCATTTTCCTGAATATTGTGAAAATGTGGGTATTATACATGAAACTTATGCACCTTATACACCTCAACAAAATGGTGTTGTTGAAAGAAAGAATAGGACCTTAATTGAAATGGTAAATGTTATGCTCTCTAATTCAAGCTTAACCACCGGTTTTTGGGGTGAAGCATTGCTTACAGCACGTTATATACTTAATAGAATTACTTTTAAAAAGAAAAACATAACTCCTTATGAGCTCTGGAAAAACAAGAAACCTAACTTAAATTATTTTAGAACTTGGGGATGTAGGGCAATTGTAAGATTGCCTGATTCTAAAAAGAAAAAGTTAGGAGAAAAAGGGGATTGAATCCATATTCCTTGGTTATGCTTTACATAGTAAAGCATATAGGTTTTTGGTAATTGAGCCCAATAGTTCAATAGAAATAAATATAATCATAGAATCACGTGATGCAGTATTTTATGAAAATAGATTTACAGCTATTCCAAGATTAGAATCTAATCAAGAAAATGAATTAATTCCTTTGCCTTCTGAGGAAAGTAGTAAACCTAGTGAATGTATTGAACCTAGAAGGAGTAAAAGGGCAAGGATTGCAAAGTTTTTTGGTCCTGATTTTGTTGTTTATCTTGTAGAAGGAACTAGGAATTCTCATGATAAGCAGACAATGGTTTCACCTGTCATGGAACCAGATCCATTAACCTTTGAAGAGGCTATGAAATCTAAAGATTCTGCTTTCTGGAAAGAAGCTGTCAATGATGAGATAGATTCTATTATGGGCAACAAAACATGGTAGCTTGTTGACCTGCCTCTTGGATCTAAACCAATTGGTTGTAAATGGATTTTGATTGCATTACAATAATGCATTTCCTAGTGCAACTTAGCAGTCCATATTGTAGTTCTTCTATGCATATTATTAGCTTTTTATTATAAATTTCCTAATGTTCATTGTTTTTAATCTTTTGTAGAACTTGTGTATAAATGGAGTGAAATAAGTGCAAAAGATTGAAGGGTTGAGAAGGAGCCAAAGTCAAAATAAATGAAGATTATCATGGAATGAGCTACATGGGATAATATGCAAAAGACATAAACTACGTGGGATAAGAAAAATAAAAGGAAAGGAAATGAATTGGCAAAGTGGCAAACAACTACAAAAGAAGTGGGCCATGTTTTATTCATCAAAGAAATTGCTGATTGTGGAAGGAGAAATAAGAAGATTAAAATAATTTGGATATGGAATATATCAGCAATACACAAAAAAATCCAAGCAAACAAGTGTCCCAGCACCATAATTAATCTACTACCGATAATGGTATTTTCCATTATCGGTAATGCTAAATCAAATGCAGAAAATCCGAATTCCAACGACAACTCTTTATCGATAATGCCAATTTGGACCATCGGTAGTGCTAAACCGACATTGTCAAATTATGCTGATTTTTTTATGCTTTTTGGAGGGCACTTTGGTTTTTTTGCTTCAAGGCTTATATATTCTTTGTAAAGGCTCTCCTGGACGTCTCTCTCATCAATTTTTTTTTAGCTTAGGAGCTTCCTCTCTTTTCCACGCCCACTTCTCCTCTCCTCTTCTCTACTTTATTAGAATAGCTTACTTAGTTTTTTTTTTCTTCTTTAATTTTTCTAATTTTCTTTCAAATACTTAGGATAATTTAGCTAGCTTATTTTTTTATTTTCATTTGTAATTTCAATTTCTTGTTGAATTATCTTTGTATTAGAACACCTTGTGTATTTTCAATTTATGCAATTTATTTTCATAGTTTTCAATTTCAAATCAAAGTCTTTAGTTTAATTTACTTTTAATCTGCTAATTTTCAAGTCATAAGTAGCTAAGCTTAACAGCTGGGATTGATGGGGGATTCTTGACTTACATCTAAGGTAATGATTTTTCACACTATTTTCCTAGCTTGACAGATTAGGATTTTGATGATAAACACAATATCTGCTCAGATCCACAAGGAATTGCTAGCTTTTACCATCTTTTGAAAGTATTTCTTGCCATAGGTAGTTTTTAGCACTAAAAGCATTCCAAGTGTTTGTTAAAATGTTTGAATTAATGTTTAGCATCAATATCCTATAATCTTAAAGCATGAATGTATTTATTGCTAAATCCTCCATCAAGGACCATTCTTCAATGATCCTAGATGAGAATTCTGTTACAAATACTTTTAAAGTTAATTCTTCCGCCCAAACCATTCTTCAATGTAATTTGGGCGTGTAATTATTTTGGATTTCCTTGCTAAATATTCCATCCAGACCATTCTTCAATGTACTCTAGATGTGTTTAACAGTGTGAGAAATTAGAACTAAGGATGTGGACAAGTTGAACTGTAAATCCGAATTCTTTATTTTCATAATTTTAATATTCTTTAACTTTGATGCATTTAGGATAAACAACTTTCAAACCAACCCACATGATTTTTATTTTATTTTTCTCGATTCTGAGCAATTTTCAAAGGGATTTGTAATTTTTCTCGACTCCCTATCCCTGTGGATATGACCATGGGTACTCCCATAAATTACTATGCTTGCAACAGGTAGTTCCTACGCTTGGGATTGAACAGCACTTTTTACGGGCAAGCAAATTTTCAAAAAGAAAATGAAGGTTGATGGGACTATTGATAAGTTCAAAGCAAGACTGGTTGCTAAAGGCTTTACTCAAAGGGAATGGATTGATTATTTTGATACTTATGCTCCTGTAGCAAGAATATCTACCATTAGAGTATTGATTGCCCTAACTTCTATATATAAACTTCAAATCCATCAAATGGATGTCAAAACGGCTTTTCTAAATGGAGAGTTAGAAGAAGAAATATATATGGAGCAACCAGAAGGTTTTATTGTACAAGATCAAGAGCAGAAAGTTTGTAAGCTTATTAAATCACTCTATGGACTTAAACAAGCACCTAAACAGTGGCATGAAAAATTTAATAAGATTGTAATATCAAATGGTTATAGGATACATGAATCAGATAAATGTGTTTATAGCAAGTTTTATGGTAAACGAGGTGTAGTTATATGCTTATATGTAGATGACATGTTAATTTTTGGTACTGATTTTGAAGTTATAGAAAGTACGAAACAATTTTTGTCATCACACTTTCAAATGAAGGATATGGGCATTGCAAATGTTATTTTGGGAATAAGAATTAAGAGGGAAAATGATAAATTAATTCTTAATCAGTCACATTATATTGAGAAAATTCTTAAGAAATTTAATCAATATGATAATACAACAATGTCTACACCTTTTGATCCACATTTTAAAATGTATCCTAATACTGGTAAGGCTGTTGATCAATTATTATATTCAAGGGTGATTGGTAGCTTGATGTATGCAATGACCTGCACTAGACCTGATATTGCCTTTGCAGTAGGGAAACTTAGATGATGCACTAGTAACCCAAGCTCTGTGCATTGGCATGCAATTGATCGAGTATTGAAATACTTGAGGAAAACCATAGATTATGGAATAATCTATACTAGATATCCTTCGGTTTTAGAAGGATACACAGATGCCAGTTGGATAATTGACAGTGAGGATCATTCTTCTACAAGTGGTTGGATCTTTACACTTGGAGGTGGTACAATCTCCTGGGGATCAAAGAAGCAAACGTGCATCTCAGATTCAACCATGGCTGCTGAATTTGTGGCATTGGCTTCAAGCAGCAAATAGGCAGAGTGGCTGAGAAATTTGCTACTGGAAATACCTGTGTGGCCAAAACCAATGGCACCAGTATCTTTGCGGTGTGATAGTGAGGCAACTCTTTCACGAGCTTATAGCCAAATTTATAATGGTAAGTCCAGGCATATAGGACTTAGACATAGCTATGTGAGACAATTGATAACAGATGGTGTAATAACCATAACTTATGTGAAGTCAAGTGAAAATTTGGCTGATCCTGTAACAAAAGGACTTGCAAGGGATTTGGTGTGGAAAACATCAAAAGGGATGGGACTGAAGCCCACATAATTTATTACTCCTTGTGGAAACTCGACTCAACACTTGAAACATCAAGTTCTTGAGTTCAATGAGCAAAGTGCACCATATGTCATGATAGCAAGCACTCAAGATTCTTAACATGCATTGATAATCCTAAAATATATTCATCCCAAGGTTGAAGTGCTTGGTACCTGTAATGTGAAAGGAAGGAGGATGAGTTAATTAACTCTTAATAGACTTACAACGGTGCAGTTGGAGTACTGCAATTACAGGGGTACTTTATAAGTCTACCTATATGAGTGTGGAGGTGGTGCCCTTTCCTATAATGTCCAAGGGCTTTGACTTTAGAGCACTCATGAAATAGGATAAAGACCTAAGGCCAATCCACGGGTCGGTTTTATAGATTACTCTAGGTATTCTGTCTTGTGTGTGAGACATGCCCGGTTAATCGTATAAGATCGCTAGTTCAAAGATACGTCTACTATGCCATCTTGATTAACTTTGATAAGTTTCACTAAAGTGAAAGGTTCAAATCAATAAGATACCTTCACCTATGCATAAGGCTGCCAAGTGAACCAATAATCATCATCTTGTATTTTGAAAATGGTGGGGGATTGTTGAATATTTTCAAAATAAAGCGTTTTTAAAATGGATTTTATATTGGGATTTTTGAAATTTTCATTTGTTCTTTAGAAAGCTTGAAAGTGCATTTTAGCACTTGTCCCACATTGGAAAAACATCAGGAGATTAAAAGGCTTTATAAGTTCTTAGTTTGGACTTATGGGTTGGGCCCCAAGGGGTACCA
Organism: Hamamelis virginiana; assembly: GCA_017140935.1. Taxonomy (NCBI): domain Eukaryota; kingdom Viridiplantae; phylum Streptophyta; class Magnoliopsida; order Saxifragales; family Hamamelidaceae; genus Hamamelis; species Hamamelis virginiana. Next base: position 1,754,751 of record JAESVK010000134.1, read on the forward strand.
AAGTTTTGTGAGGAGGGAGGACCTAAGCAAAATTGGGCTTGGACCCAAAACCACACGCGCGCGCCCCGCTCTGAGTTGGGTTGGGTCATTAGATCCAATGGGCCTTATTCTTTTTGGGTAAAATCATATTGGGTTTCCAAATGGGCCTAAGTGTGCAGACTTGAAGCGGAGCGGTCTCAACTGCCGAGCTAACCCGCGCGTGGATCCGAACAGGTACCTTTTGGGTACGAACTGGTGCAACCAAAGGGCATGGATCCCTCTGTAAATAGGGGTCCGTCCAGACCATTTGGGTATCCCATTAAGAATTGATATTCTTATGAATTCTCTCTCTCTCTAGTGTTTCCAGTTTTGGGTTCTGGCTTTCATTCTGCATTCCAATTACTGCAGAATTGAAACGCAGTGTCTTGATTTAATTGGATTAAATCACATGGTTATTCTGCTTTATTTTCATTGGTGCATACGCAGATAGTGGATTTATAAATCAGCCTCATTTTATCCTAAGGCGAATTTGTTGTTAACCCGGTGCACACATTTGGTGGGGGCAAATATTGTCTTTATGAAAGCGACATAGTAACGTGACTTGAGGCATATATTCTATTATGGAGTTTGGTAGGCTACACCAGTTTCAACAATTTGCAATTAACTGTGGAAGTAGAGCCTGACAGCGAAGAGCTCCATTTAAAGTGCTCCATTGGAACACTTAAAGGGTGGCTTCAGTTAGCGACTAATACTAAAGGGTTGGAAAAATGGAGCATTAGAGATGCTCTTAAGCGTAGAGCCTAACTGCTTGAGGGATATACATATATGTCAGCGGTCCTAATCTAGTCAGTGTATGCTTAGAGCAACTCTAACTATGAGAGGCAAAGCCTCATATTAGGCATTTTGCCTAGTCAAATCCAAAAAAAACCACTCCAACGGAGGAGGTAAAACACTAGGCATTTTGCCTATTCTTCAAATGGGAAGCCATATTTAGCAAGACATTGAGGAGAGAGAACACTAGGCATTTTTGCCACATCATCAATCTCCCACAAATCCTTCTTTTTATGGTACAATTTGAATATTAAAAAAAATATTAAAATATAAATGGCTAGTCAAATGGCTATTATGGTTGGATTGCACAACCCTTTAACAAGGCAAATTGGATAGGCAAAATACTATTTGAGCAATTTGGCTAGTCAAAGTGGCTAGTCATGGTTGGAGTTACTCTTATATAAATTATGTAAGCATGAAGCAGATAGATAATTGTGGAATATATATTTTAAAAAACTAATCGTTGAATTAGATACTGTACTCATGGAGGTTTTGTATGCCAAAAATTATGGTTATCCAATATCAGAATTTCAAAATATAACTATGAAATATTGTGACCGCTGAAAACTTTCATACTTTTTCTCAGTGATATTTCTAAAAAATAGACCGTTGCATCACTTTGATTTTTGATAGACATGACATGCATTAGTATAGTATCTAATCCAACGATCTAATTTTTCAAAATATGCTTCACACAATTATTTATGACCTTCATGTTGATCATTCATGTATATGTAAGCTGTATGTCATATCCTGATTCCTAACTTAATTTGTTATATATAAAATGAAACTAGGGTGTAATGCGTTATATTTCTATATTAAGGTTGAAATATAATCGGGACCAAAATCAAGATAGAAAAATTTATCCAAAAATCTCATTTCGAATTCTTTTTTATCCAAAAGTTCCATCATCTTTTCACTTTATCCAAAAGTCCAAATTTAAGTTTTTTTTTACCCAAAAGTCTAAGCACTTCCAAAAAATTAATCTATGCATCAATTTTCCAAGCACTTCCAAAAAACTTATCTATACATCAATTTTCTGCAAAATAATCAGTTTCTGCAAAATCAAAGAACAAACTGATATGTTTTTCATTAAAAATATTTTTTTGGTAAAATGAAAAGATGGTAAGATTTTTGGATAAACAAAACTTGTAAAAAAGACTTATGGGTAAACACCCCATGAAGATACCATGGTCAAGGTGTATTCGTAATCAGTATGGCCCCACCTTCGTACTGCGGCAATAGCATCGCATGTTTGGAAGGAGAAAATCTTACACCACATCAATTGTGTCATTTGTTAAAAAGATTCATCTTTTTAAAATAATTTGCGTTCATGGTGGCAACATGAATGAAAATATGACACAACAATTCCATAATTTGGTTCTCTCTCAAAGATGAGGAAAGAAAAGGAAAATTCTGAGCATTCATATATTGTTATGTTTGGTTGGCTGAAAAATGGAGAAAGACAAGAAAATCTTACTCAGTTCTTTGAATTCCAATTTCCAGACATGAAAAAGATTCATGCTTTACTGGAGCTTGATTAGATAGATTGACAAAGTAAGATTAAGCTTTGTGATGTAAACCAATTAGAAAAATAAAAGTATTGAAGTTGACAGAAATGATTAACTTGAGACCATTATATATATATCTATATATTGAAACTACTAATTTTAACTTCAATCCACCAATAGTCCATAATCCCTTTTTTCAAATTGACCCATCTGAGTTTTGCATCAATTAAACCAGTAAAATCATACATGAATAGTGGGAAAAATGAGGGAATAACGACGATAAGTACCAAAAATCTAGAGGTAATCTCAGTCATTATAATGCTTGATACAAAGAGTCCTATTGATCAAAAAGAACTAGAGGCTTCCTCACCTTCTTCATATTCCTCATCTTCAAAGTCTGGTTCTCGTAAGCAGTCATCTTCAAAAAGAAAAGGTGCTGCCTCTCGGCTTCTTTGAGGCTTTCTATCGTTCATCTCTATAACTGTAATAATCTTCTCCTTAATGCATTCTTCAACAATTTCTCCTCCAGTTTCTTTAGATTGCAAACCAAGAAGAGAAAAGCATTCTCCTTGGAAGTCCGAGTCATTGGAAGAGAAGATCAGACCAGTAATTGTTCTTGCAAGATCAGGGGCATAACTACGAATCTGAGAATAAATGCAACCAATATAAAACTCAAAGACAATATGGAGAAGAGGAATTAACAAACCAATAAAATTAATTTCCATTTTTATGATGCATTATTATTTATCCAGATGCTATTTGTGGATAAACAGCTAAATAGAAAGCATTGATCATCTCAAAACCACCTTTCTCAGAACAAATACTGTACTTTGAGTGCACGGTTGGATAACTTGTTTGTGAACCTAAAAAATACTGTCACTTTGATTATAGTTCTTCTAAAAGGATCTAATGAAACCTAGACTACTCCATTAGCAAGTTTTCTCATAGACTCGGCAGTTGTAGCTTATCAAAGCCAATGGATATATGAAAGGTTTTGGGTGGCGTCACGCCATAAAAACTCCCTGTATGACAAAGGTAAGAAGAACCAACCACACAAATACAATGTACATATGCTCCCTAATAACTAATATGAAATGATAATCGCTTTCATAATACGATCATATAATATTTTAAGAAACCAGCTCTAATCCTTTTTTTTTTTTAACAGAAATAATATTTTTCTACCTAATTACCTTTTAGAACGTACCCAACTAAGTACTACATTTCATCTATGTATGATTTAATAGTTCATTACAAGCAACCTCTAACCTCAGCATTAACTGTTTGTTCCAGAACCTAATCAATTTTAATCATCATGAGTCTTAGGATGGTAGTAGATAATAATATTAGTTTATCTTATTCTTGCAATAAACAATTTTTATTTTTATTTTTATTTTTTTGGGGACTCACTGCACTTGAAACTTCAAAGATGTGAATTCACACACACACACACACACACAGAAATTTACCTTGAGTGCATGTGCACTGAGAAGAAATCCTGCATATTTCTCCTTCAAGTCATTCAACGCATGCTTTACAGCTTTTTTCACAAGGCTTCGATCAAATTGAGTTTTTTTCCTTGCTGGTGGTATCATAACCTTGCCAAGAAGTTAAGGAAAATATGTACAAATGTACGCAAGAGTAGAAACTACAATTAAAAGGCACATTAACATAATTGTTAAGCAATATCGTATGAATGGTGCATATGATACAATTAGTGGATATTGCTTATGATAACAATGGAGGGCAATATCAATACGGGCATATGGTGGCAAGTTCTCCCACTCAAGTAATGCATGGCCATCTTGATCCATAACACTTCTGAAAGTCAACCCATAGCTTTTCCAATCAATGCTTGTCAATGCATTCAGAGTTGATTGGGAGATCGAACAAGGTGAGAAGTCTTTGAAATATAAAACCTGCAAAATGTACCTTTTCAGAACATCAAAATAAAAAATGAATAGAAAAAGGGGTTTATGTGAGCATATACAGAAGTTCAGTAAATTCATTTTTAATAAAGAAATACAATAAATATGCACCAGTATTGAAAAGAGCAAGTGATACCTTTAAAATGAAAAAAGAAAAAGAAAAACTATAAGGTAGAAAGATTTAGGCAGATCAGGCAATGCTACAAACAATCATCATATTTATTATAATTGGATTTATTTATGAGCCTACGAGGATTCTACAAACAATAATTCCACCATATGTAGTTTTATTTTGATGACAATGGTTTGAATACACTATTTATTTTATGACCTCATCTGATTCTTAATTTCATTGTTAATTCCAACATACATCACATCAATTAGGTTCTTTCCATGCTTTAAGTCATTTGCAAAAGTCTTGGACTAGTTACACCACTGTGATGGAGTTTTTGGACATAGGCCTACCTTATGGTATACCTCATTATATGTTATGGGGAGCTTGCCCTGTCCAAATAGGATTATTATTAGCAGCAGACAAATTATGAACTAAGCTAGGCAATCTGCTTATATAGATATGGGAAATATCAGACTGACATTGCCCAAGATGGCCACCTATTTAGTAATCTCATGAAAAAGTATATCTACACTGACACTCTTGCTCTACGTCCCGTTCAATTTTTATTTTTTATTTTTTATTTTTATTTTTATTTTTTATAAAGCTCTATGCCCTGTTCTACTTTGGTATATGATGAAACTCGCATAATATGTCATCCTCTATATTTGACCGGGAATAGACTATGAAAATCAAAACAAAATTTGTAATTATATAACAGGTCAGGCCTTGAAGGATAATAGTTGAAAAGATTATAATCTGCATCTTTCTGCACTAGTAATACGTTGGTATATAACTGCTGCTAACCATATTGTAACTAATCAAACATCTCTTCCCTTGTAACATTTTCTTTTATGAAAAAACTATTTGAAATGCTTTCAATATAAAATAAATTCTAAACAATAAAAGCTAAAAACATAGCAATCTCAAAATACTAACCTCTGTTTTGGCACCAAATACCCCGAAGCAAGGACTGGATGGCTCTGATAATTCACTTATTACAATAACAGCTTCCATTACATGTCCCATACTTCTGTGGCTTTCTTTGCAGAGTGCAATTCCGCTTCCAACCTTCACACACTCCCTATCAAGAGGCAAAGAGAACAGAGGTTTGACTCATCAAAAAGACAATGATATTTGTATCTTGTGACATGGTATAAAGTTCTCAGTATTCATAGCTATAATTAACCATGGAATGATTAATCAACTAAATTTCCTCTCTGGGACTAAGTGTGTTCACTCTGAATACAAGGAGAGTAGCATTCTAGGTGGGAAGAGAGCAACACAGAACAAGACTGAACACCATTGACCCTGTAATTCCAAGGTATGCTTGGGTGATTATGCTGCAAAATTTGACCAGAATTGACAAATATAGCTTCTCTGAGACATAACAAGAAGCCTTTATAAGCTCTGGTATGATAGGGCAAGATGTACAGCTTCCTTAGATGATAGATCCAATGGAAATTCATGTGATGCTCAATGATTTGATGCACAGAGGAATATGGAAATATAAAATTATATGGAAAAGGGTTTATGCAGTCAAATGAGAAGTTTTTTCAATGCAACAATGCATTATTGATCATCATCAAGGGGTATTTACCAGATTCCAATCAATCAAAGAACTCCTTGTTAGTAAAAAAAGTAGGCCTAGTATGGCCTGTTTAATGAAATGGTATTTGATGACAATATTTATGAAAACATTGAATGTATTGTCCACAAAGGAGAAGGGAAATAAACCCTCAATTCAATGCCCACATCCAAAAGGGCTATGAATTAACATGACTATTGGCATGAACTGTAGCTTTCCAATTTTTAACAAGAAGTAGAGATGAAATGAAAGACATGGTGATCAGTGACAAAATTAAATATGGCCCTAGCTAGTGTTGAATGGCGAAAAAGGATTTGCACAACTGAGTGACTGAACCCAAGTTGTTGGAGCGGAATATGGCTTTTTGAGCTGCAATTACAGATGGAACAAGGAGACTTGCAAAAAATTTAGCAGGAAGCTGTCAACCAGTGGTGCAGTTACAGAACTCAGAACCATCCTACCAACTCAAAATCAATGCAAGTTGCATCTAAATCATAAACTGAAAGCTTTCAATTGACTATGAACTCACCAACTTGGAAAGCAAAAGTGACACTCTTTGTCTAAACTATTTCCATGCTTAAAAACATAATCTTCAAGGCCTGACTTCAGACGTTCAATATTTGATGCAAGAAAAGGAAGAGGATCGCACTCATTTGCCATAATAATATTTTCACGTTGTGATCCAGGAATAATACCACGGTCAATTGCCAGTTCAATTGCAACTTTCTGAAAAAGAATCAAAGCTGATCAATAAGTCAGTAACAATTTCAAGTCACCACAAAACCAAAATAAGGAAAAAAAAAAATTGCTGAATATTTTGGGAAAGTAATGATTGAAGTAAGGACCACAAATCATGACTAAAGAAAAGTAAAAGTGTACAACTAATTCAGGTCAAATACAAGTAAAAATGGAAAGTTTCTAATATAATGTTCAGATGTTCTCCAATTTGACTGAAATGTGGAGTCAATTAGGTGAACCTTGCCCTTCTGCGGTGATGGATGCTATTAATGTGTGCTCTCTATTACAGCTCTATGTAAGGTATATCACCAATGCCATTCTATATGCAAATTGAAATTATAAATCAAGAAAGGAGTAATAAATACTATCTGAGCATCATATTTGATTTTCAATGTCTGTCAAAAGTGTTGTTATAAGTATTTCCAGAAAGGCAAAACCACTGCTTAAGCTCAGTATTTGTAGAAATGGCTCAGTGGTTCAAATCCCACCACTAAATGGGTCGTGTAATGAGATTTTCTAGGCCAAAAAAACAGCTTGACCAAATGAGTTTATTAAAAAAAAATTATTTTCCAACAGTTCTACAAAAAAAATTCTATAAAATAATCAAAACTTGAAAAAGTTCCCTACTTCTCCCAGTGAGAGTCTGCGAGGTGGGACATATCGAATTGTGCCTGATCCATAGCTTGCCAGCCATTTCCACATAGCATAATTTGCTTAAGGAATAAAGATGAGAGAACAATTAGACATGCATGATGTGCATTATCCTTTCATTTTTTGATAGCAAAAGGAAAATTTGTTATTAACTATTAAGTAATTGGATAATTAACTAAGACCAAAAGTTACAAAAGGATGCTTTCATGTGACATCATCACTTTCTGTCATTACACTTAACAGAAAGTCAAATAAGAGGAGGCAAGCATCGATCGAAACAAAACATCAATCACTATTATTTCAAAAATGTAAGTGGGCAGCTGCACCACCGTCAAAACCTCAGAGCTGATGTAATTCCTAAAATAATCAATCTTCAGCATTTTTTTTTTTTACAAAGTTTGCTTGAATATGAGATATTTCATATAAACATGAAACACTTCAGCATATAGAGCATTAAAGTAGTATATTGAACTCACAGGAATCTTTAAAAGGAGAATCTGCAAAACATTGGCAAAAACAGAACTGGAGTGAATAAAGGAAATTAGTAAAATGGAAATTCAATAACCACCAATTCTTTGAAGCAATAAAGAAAGTCAAAATTAGAGGTTTGAAGAAAGAATAGATGTTAATTAACTTATATCAGTAACATACTCCATAATTTTTTGAAAGAACCTTAGTAATGCTAAAGCAATGAACTAACAAGGAGATGTTGATTACCATCAATGGAAACAACAAAATAAGTTCCTCTATAATGTACACTACATTATTCCAATATACTTCATCTGCATATCAAAATGCACATATTTTTTGCTAATCCCTCATTCTCTATAACTCAGAGACCCTAATTAGTTGTAGCCATGACAAGATGCAAAGAAAAAAAAATGTCATAGTATCCATTCACATGGTTAAAAACACCATCCTGTTTCTGCTAGAGGAGTTTATTAACACAGCATTGTGGGATACCTTCTTCAACCCATGAAATTTATTTATTTATTTTTTAATTCATTCAGACACTCTAATATCATCTCTTGATGAGCCAATTCATTTTTCTGCTATCACTAGCTCAATCATGTTTATCACATACAAGTACCCATATCACTCACTTTCTCCCTTGAACTACTCTGAATCCCCTCAAACCCTTGTCAATATGGTTTCCCATACACACATTGCTCAAAAGAACATTGCACCAGAAAGCCCATTATTGCTCAAAAGCCCACTACTGTCTTAATTATTTGGTTTTGTTTCATGATTGGGCCATATCACTATCTACATTATTCTCTATCTAGCTAATAGTAGAGCAATTAATATGGTTGCAGTTAAGTCAGGCAGTTAGCCAGTTCCCAACTATAGCAACAAACAATTTTTTAACCAATAACTGCAGCAGAAAATATACTGCAGTCAACTAAAATTTTAAAGGAAAGCAGAATCAAACTAGGTTCCAATTTTTTATGTCATCAAACAACCAACCTAATTTATCCACCACACCTACATTATTACAAATTTAAAAATAAAATAAAATAACATATGAGTAAACTTTCATCCACATAATTGCCTAACTTGAAGGTCTGTACCCTAACAACTAGGCCACCATTACTTTAGCTCCTTCCATTATTGTATTTGTACTCATTTTGCAGTTTTAATCATGACATGATAACAGTGCATTTATAAGCTCACAAGCAATCTGACCACATTAATGTGTAATGGTCCCTTACACTGATGATTTGCCTGCACAATTTGAGACAAGAAGAATAATAAAGCAAGCCGGAGCCAACAAACCTTTTGAAGGAACCGTGTGATCTCAGCCAGTAAGTCATCAATAACATCGAGCATGGACAGGGATACTTCAGTCCCACTGGATAAATAATAATCATGCCGTTGGAGATGAGAAAATCCAAGAATCAAGAACATATAGATTGTGGTAAATTACATGCCTGAATTTTGCACCATTCTTAGGGTTTGAAAGTAGATTTGTCAGCCTTCTGGTGGAAATATTTTCCTTTAGATGTAACTGGTAATGGTATATTTCATTGTCACAAATGCCTGCAATCTCCACAAATAACAGCAGAACACTGAAGATAGATGCTAAAACTAAAAAAGGGGATCTATATCTTGATTTCAAATCAATTTTGTAGATAGTAAATTTAATGAACTTCTTGGAACTCAGAAAATCATTATTTTAGTCACTAAGAATTCTAATTTGCTCAAATTACAAGATTTTGAGCCATACAAATGATGAAAATTTGCCAAGTATATATTCCAATAACAGAAGAAAAAAAAAGGTGAAAAAAAAAAGAATGCGGTTAATAAATGTTGAGATGAAAGCCATACAGCCCAGCAGGTTGCACACTTTTCGTAGCACGCGGTAAATAAAATTATGGAGCAATCCCACTTGCAAATTGCAAACAAAGTGGAAGAAGATATTCTGATAATTTGCAAAGTTGAAAGCCATTATCAATCCGAAAGAATGAAACTTACCAGTAGTAGTGACAGAAAGCACTCCATCTGCATCACAATGCTACATGTCAGTACCCATGGGAGAAGGAAGAACAGCAAAGACTACAATAGCTGGTGTCTAATGCATAGATACTTATATTGCAGCAAGAGAACAGTAAGTAATCAATTATTAATATAATGTGAATTATCTATTAGCTTGCAAATCAATCCTAACCAATACACTGATGAACCTCTTGCATTTGACAAAGCTCAAAAATGGAACCACCTAAATATAGTTAATCACCCAATCAATTACTCTTGAATAATTATAAAAAATTACTTTCACATATATGGTCTATCAATAAGATTGGTCTGTTAGTCCAACTGAAATTAAATCTGGCCCTCAAGCAATGCCCAATGCATTTGATGGCTCGACACAAGCCCCACCAATAATGTTTAGGGGAAAAAAGGCACTCACTTTTTCAAAGAACTATCATAAGCTGATGGGGCTCTTATAGAATATAAGAGCAAGATAAAAAATTATTGACGATGTTCACAAAAATTAAACACCTAAGTAGGCCAGTGAAATCCCAGTGCTCACTTAAATAACTATAGAAAAATGAATAGTGTCATTTATTTTAGTCCTGTAACAGTAAAGGTACTCATCTTTGATTCTATAAAAAACAAATAGGCCCATTTAAAATACTATATAAATGGAAGATTTTAATTCTTACTGATTTCAAATGTCAGCTATGCTCTTCATTTGTATAATAGGTGCCGTGATCATTAGAATCAGAGTGTATCACATGTCTAGTCAAAAAAAGGACAAGTTACTTCCAAATTCTGAATTCCCATCACTACCAAGAGGTGAAGTGCAAAATTTACTTATTTTATATTCAATTACAATGGGTATAAAAAATACATTCAATTAGAACGGGTAAGACCTCGAATCTGATAACCATCCATTCCCTTTAAGATCATAAAACACTACACCTCGTGAAGCTCAAAATCAAGCAAAATAGCAATCCACTTTACACTTTATGAAGCAAACAACAGAGTATATAAAACAAGAACAACACTGAAAACGATGTACCAACAGCCATTGTATCAATCCAATACTTACCCCATTTTTCAACAGAAACACCTTCCGTCGTGTATTTTAGATCCTTATATTCTTCCAAGCAGCTTCCAACACCCGTATCCGAAACTGGCCCAGTAAAACCAAGAAGATTTTCATCATTTTGCCTTATCTTCTCAAAATTTAATTAATAACTGTCCAATCCTTCTGAAATCTAAGACTGAATTGCAACTGCTTTTGTTGAATTAATATGGGCCACTATTAGCCAATGCATTACCGTACGCACTGCAACATAGCCAAACGACACCGCTAGACTTGTTTCAACACTCAAAACGATGTGGTTTCGGCAATTAATGGCAATGCAATACCTCCATTGACAGATATAAACGGAAAACTACGAGCGAACCCAAAAAAACTGAGAGAGAGAGAGAGAGAGGGAGATTGTTACTGGAAATTCGAACGAGTGGGGGAAGGGAGACTGGAGAGCATTTGAGAACAACTGATAGGCGGCAAACATCTTCAGACATCCGGCATCTTTGAATTGCAGATGAAATTAACTGTAAATCAATTAAAACGATTGAAGAAAAAAGAAAATGGAGGATCGAAATCATAAAAATGAGAGCTAAGAAACAAATGATTAGGGATTTAAAGAGGAAATTTGGGGAGTTCTTCTGAAGTCACAACGACTCACTCACGCGTTGGCAAAGCATTGGAACTGAAGAGATCTCCATTGGTACGTTCTGGGGAGAAAAAGAAAGTAGTTCCCGCGCACTGGCTAACAAATATGCTACAGTGTTTGGCAATTTGGCACTTGGCAGAGATGAGTTTCACGTTTCCCACTTTTAGGTATTTTGAAAACCTTTGGATTAAATATTAATTTTGAATTTTTTTTTATCTAAATATTTCATCATCTTTTTACTTTACCAAAAAGTCCAAATTTAAATTTTATTTTACTCAAAAATCCAAAAAACTTATCTATGCATTAGTTTTCCAAGCACTTACAAAAAATTAATCTATGCATCAGTATTTTTTACAAAATGATCAGTTTCTGCAAATCAAACAATAAATTGATGTGGTTTTTTTATTAAAAATAAATTTTAGATAAAGTGAAAAGATGGCGAGATTTTTGAGCAAACAAAACTAATAAATATGACCTATAGGTAAACACCCCTATTTATTTTTGTCATGCATGTTAAAAATTACAGTAACAGCATTTAACAAAAATACTGTTAGAGTTTTTCTCATCCTATATGTTAAAAATCCATCATTGAATCATTATGATTTTTGGTATGTATGATATGTATAAAAAAAATATTTAATTCCTTTATTGGTTTTTCAAAATATGTATTCCATAGTTCTTGTAGGTGTGGTCAATAATATGAAATGTTAAAACGTACGTCCTGATAAAATCATTCTATGTATATAGGTTTCATTATAAAATGCACCTTTCATAAAGTTGTCTAAGGTGATATGTATATGTCCAATTTAAAAAACGGGCTTGAAAAGCCAACTAATGGATTAGATATCCTTTCTATGAATAATAACAAGTTACGCCTGTTAAAATTACAATAATCCAGCATTCGATTTCTAAAAATTGAGTAGTTGAATAATATTTTTATTTTCTTTTAAATAAGCTTTCTACCTACGATTTTAGATCATGTTCAAATTTTGATATACTTGAATTCGCTTAGATAACTAAGATCTTGATATATCATCTAAAGATGGTTGAGAGGATGAATGATCCCAATTTACTACTGTACTGGTGCCCTGGGCCTCTTTTGGGGGTTAGAGCATCTCCAGCTCCACCTTTCAGCCCATTTTAGTGTGTGCTTGGCTCTCCATTTGGAAGACTCCAGATGGGCTTCCAGGAGCCAAAAGCTCATTTAGATTTTTTTAGTGTTTAGTGAAGTTTTTTAAAACGGACTTTTATAAAAAATTCATACTTGAAAAGTCCATTTAGGAGAAGTTACTATAGATTACTTTTGGAAATCACGTCTACCGGAAGCAAAATGAACTTTTAAAATATGCACTTGTGGAACACAATTTTTTGGATTTTTTAATTATAGATCATTTCGTTTAGAGCTTTGGAATATTAGATAGAAAAAAGTGCTAATCCATCATATCCCTCAACTCATTGTATCAAACAAAATTGCCCTTTAATTTAAAAATGCAAAAACGTGTCTGTGATATGCAATCCAAAACAAACGCAGCCACCTTCCATAAATGTAGGTAGGCGTGCCGCATATCCCATGCAAACAGGGGTCTAATTTATTTCAAAAAAATTAAGGTAACAAATTTCAGAACAAGAAGCCATTGGAGTGCATGAATTTGGTTTGGCTACTGAGCAAGTATGATGCTGCTGTGTTTTGATTTGACCTTTTGGCCAATGTAAATCATATACAGTTCATTAAAATTATTTACAGTCTGTATCTGATAAATCGACCGTCAGATCACTGTGATTTTTGGCATGCTTGTCATACATAGGAATAATATTCAATCTAACAATCGATTTTTCAAAACACCTAATTTATATTGGCCAAGAGGCAAAATCAAAGCTGAGTCGTACCATGCTTGCTCAGCAGCCAAACCAAGCCCAGAGTGCATATGCATATTTAAGCAAGTAGATATGTGTAGTAAGCCCTTTTCTTAATGCGTTGGGATCCTATGCTTGCATTTCCTCCGCTAACATCTACTAAGGGCTAACATCTACTAAGGGAGGGGCGTCTTCATCATGCTTCCAGGGAGGTTGGAAGGAGGCCAACCAATGTGATGATGCGCACTCGCCAAAGCAGGGCTGACTGCTGCTTTTATCGCTTGTTTATCGCATAAGGAACGTTTAGGTGGCGTTTGGTTGCTTGTAAAAAGCTATGTAATGTAATCTCAGATTACATTACATAGCTTAAGTCGTGTTTGGCGCGTCATGGTGCGGATGTAATCCACTTTACAGGTGTAATCTACCATGAAGAAAGGCTGTAAAATGGATTGCAGTTTTCAACCAATGTATTCCGGGTAATGTAATGTAATCTACTTTACAGTCAATTAAATTACATGGCTATCCAAAGGCATTTCTGGGTAATGTAATGTTATTCAGGGTAATGTAATGTAATGTAATGTAATATACTTTACAGTCAATTAAATTATATGACTATCCAAACACATTTATGGGTAATGTAATGTAATCTGACTTCATATTCTCTACTCATCCAAACAAGTGAGATGTAATTTGGGATGTAATTTAAATTACCAATGTAATCAAATTACACTGTAATCTACTTTACAGTCAATTAAATTACATTACATTTCAGGCAACCAAACGCCCCCTTAACGGTTTATTGCTTTTGATGTTCCACCTATATGTGTTAAAGTCCATAATGTACGAGGATGCTGTTGGTATTTTGTATGCGCGCGATGTTGCGTAGTTCTGCAATATAAATCCCTAAACCGTACATGCTCGTTATAGTTGCTCGGATGAAAACGACAACACAATGGTGACAAGCAAGTTATGCTAATTTACAATGCACACTATAACTACTCTTAAGGGTGATCCAATCTACCATTCGTGGTCTACAACGGTTTGATAGATTGGATTGAATGAATTTGATATAATTTTTCATTAATCCATTCGATTGGTAGGTTTTCAATATAAAATCAGCATACACCCATCAATCCGTCTTTTATATATATATATATATATAGGGACAAGTTCCCTTACACCCTATTTTGACACCTATGTTTACACCCCGTTTTCAAATACCATTGTGGATCGAATATTTTGAAAAATTGACAGTTAGATTAGATACTTATCTAATGTTTGTCATGTATGAAAAAAATCGGAGTGATCCAACGGTTAGTTTTTGAAAAATATCATTTTAAAGAACTATTATTTTTTTTTATTAATTAAAAGCATAACAATTTTTTATAGTGACATTTCTTAAAATCTAACCGTTGGATCACTATGATTTTTGGTATACATGATATATATAAGATAGGTATTGAATCCAACAGTCAGTTTGTAAAAATATCTATCATAAATAGTGTTTTGAAAATAAGGTGTAAACATAGGTGTCAAAATAGGGTGTAAGGGGAACTTGACCCATATATATATATATATATAGATAAATATATATATGATCCATTGGGTCCCTTTTTACTATCCACTTTTACGGTCTACTTCTCACTGGAATAGTTGGGATAGGTATTTTGAAAAATTGACCGTTGGATTAGATACTCCTGTTACGTTTGTCATGACTGTCAAAACTTACAGTGATTCAACAGTTGGTTTCTGAGAAAACTGACTATGAAAAAACCTAACATTTTTTTCTTCTTTAAAGTATCAGTTTTTTTCACAGACACTTTTCTCATAAACCAACTGTTGGATCACTGTCATTTTTTGCAGACATGACATACGTAACAGGAGTATCTAATCCAATGGTCGATTTTTTAAAATACCTATCCCAACTATCCCAGTGAGGAGTGGACCGTAAAAAGGGACCCTAATGGATCATATATATATATATATAATAAATTTATATTAAAAAATCATTAGACATTTGGAGAGAAACCCTAAATTTATATTTTCTTTATGAATCTTAACTATTACAATTTGTGAGGTAACACCCATTTCAAAAATTCCAATTAGCAATTATATTCAACCAATTTGAGGTGTTTTGGTTCTTAAAATAGTTTTAGAGACTTTAGGTATTTATAAAATAAAAAATAGTATTGCTTGATCCATTTAACTCGCCCAACCCGTTGGTTGAAAGCCACTCTTATATTAAATGAATATGTCAGTTATTAAGGTGTGTGGGTTGGTTGGTTGTTGGGAAAATTAGTCACCCATCAAGAATGGGTTAGTTGACAGTTTTACCTCAAATCCAGCCCCAACTGACCTGCACATAGAACTGCAAATGAATCAAGACTTTCATGAACTACTCGTAAACATGTTCTATAAGGGCTCGTTTGGATTTGTTCGTTTGGTAAACAAGCCAAGTTCAAGCTTGAAATTTATGTTTATTTAATAAACAAGTCAAGCTCAAGTACACCCAGACTCAGCTCGTTTATGTTCATGAATAAGCTCGTTAGTATGCTTGTGAACAAGCTCACCAATAACCTTGTTTTTTCATTCATAAAAAAATTTTATTATTTAGGATTAAATAAGTTCAATATATACATGATTTTTTTTTTCTTTAATTTTTTTTTTCAATATAAATCAAGTATATAGAAGCTCTTTTTTAGGTTTTCCTACATTAATTTTTAACTCTCTCTTGTTGTAATTTAGGGTTCCAAATGAATCAAGCTGTTAGCGAATAAACGAGTCAAGCACAAACACACCAGAGCTCGGCTGTATTAACTTAGGCTCGAGCTCAACTCAAACTTAAATAATTAAGCCTTTGACCAAGCCAAGCTTGAGCAACTCAAAGTTAAAGTAGGCTCGTTTGCAGCCCTGCCCGCTCTCGCGCACGTGCACATCTGACGGTCGATTTTTCAAAATGCTCATCCTATATTGACAACAAAGTTGCATCCTCATATAAGCTTATATAGTATCGTACTCATAAGAAAATTACTGTAGAGTAGGTAGATTTCCATTGTACAAAAAAAAAAAAAAAAAAGAAAAGAAAATATGATCATAGACATGGATAGTCCCAATCTAGTCAATATATGATTACATAATTTATACCAGCATGAAGGCAATAGATAATTGTGTAATGTATATTTTGAAAAACTAATCATTGGATTAGGTACTGTAGTTATGGATGTCATGTTGTAAAAAATTATGATGATTCAATGTCAGAATTTCAAAATATAGTTATGAAAATGTAAAAAACTGTGATTGCTGAAACCTGTCACAATTTTTCTTAACGATATTTTAAAAAAATTAATCTTAGGATTGTTGTGATTTGACCAATTTTTTAAAATATGCATCCCACAATTAGCTATAACCTTCATGCTTGACATGAAGTTTGTTTTCGTTTGTGGAGACAAGGATACTATCTGTGGTAAGAATAGCAAAACATCGTTATGGATAGGATTCCTTTCAGTTGAGATGCTGGAAAGTCAAAGCGTGAATAACACACAAAACTCTCTGAAAAGGCATGAGCATCTGCGTTTGGCGTAAGCCATCACGCGCCACAACCCACAACGTAGCACGTTTATTCTGCTATATGATTGCCGAGAGCGCCATTTATTCTTTCTTTTTGGGTCAATATCGCCAATTTATTCTCGTTTGGGATGATTGCCCTCCAAAAACGTCTGATTATCAAGCTGGACTCCTTCCTTTATATATATATTTGAAATACACCACTTGCATTATATGTGTAAATTATTGCATGAACATGAAAAAAAATATTTTTTAAAAATTAAATATAATGCAAAAAATGTACTTAAGATTAAATATTTAAGATTATTAAAAATTTATCACTAAAAAAGCTTACGAGATCTAAATCATATAAAAATGATATTAAATCAATACATATGTACTTAATAAACTATAAAATTGTCATATTATAAGTTTTAAAAAATAGTACTAAAAATATTACCAAAACTATATTTATTTTTGTATGGGTAATAAGAAATTAATAGAGAGTAATATATTTGGTATTTTATATTAATTAATTGTTTGAAAAATTATATTTTATATAGAAATGAATAAGCATTTGAAAGAAATTTAATTTAATTAAAAATATTTTTACTCCCTATTTAGTAGATTTTCATATTAACAAAATTTTATTGATTAAATTTGACATTATGTTTGAAAAATTGAGTTATACTTAAAAATAAATTAATAGTCATGGACTATTTTAATTTAATTAGAAAACCTATTTATTTTTTGGGTGAAATTTTATGAGACAATGTCTATTTATGTATTTTTACAATTATAGGGATATTTTGGTAAATCAAATTTTTTTCAAACATTTACACTATATATATGGCTTGCAGGTAGTGATGGGCAGGGGCAAAGCCAAGAATTTGTTTTAGGGGAGCAATTTTTTTTATTGGTAATTAGTTTATTATTCATCTCATAAAAAACATTACAATTGGGGCCCATTTGCATTAGATTTTTCTAAAATCACATTTGGAGCTCAAAATTTCACTTGATTTAAAAAGATGCAGTGATAATCGCTTTTAGACAACTTGAAATGAGATATGATGTTGGCAAAATTTTCATACAATAAGTGATTGTGTCAAAAGATAGGAAGCCCTAACTTTTGCCACAATCATTTTTAGTATATAAATTTTAATACATGAAGATAAAATTTGAACATAATTTTAAAGAATTGTGTGAAGAGATAGCTATTCAAAAGTGATTTTAGAAAAAGTTAACACAAACGGACAGTTAGTCTTTTTGATAAATAAAAGATTGTTAAACTGAAAGTGGAGAAAATATTTTGATAAATGAGCAAACAAATTTGTACGGGTAAGGTTGCAATATTTTGAGGTAAAATATATTTAGTATATATATATATATATATATACAGAAATGCTATTATCAGGTCCACCTAACGTAAAGTTGCGTCGGGTCACCTCTATATGACCAGTTTCAGAAAAGATTTTGTAAAATCGACCGTTGGATTAGATACTCATCTTCTGTATGTTACGCTTGCAAAAAATCACAGCCAGTCGACGGTTGGTTTTTGAAAAAATTGACCATAAAAAAAATTTGTGATATTTTGAAGAATAAATAAGTTATTTATTTTTACAATGATATTTATCAAAAATGAACCGTTGGATTACAACGATTTTTTGTAGGCATGACATATAAAAGAGGGGTATCTAATCCAATGGTCGGTTTAACAAAATCTTATTTAAAATTGGTCATATGAAGGTGACCTTACGCAACTTTGCATTACTTCGATCTAATAATAGCATCTTTATATATAATTAGTTAACAAATTTCAATTATCAATA
The DNA here is from genome assembly GCA_017140935.1 of Hamamelis virginiana. Taxonomy (NCBI): domain Eukaryota; kingdom Viridiplantae; phylum Streptophyta; class Magnoliopsida; order Saxifragales; family Hamamelidaceae; genus Hamamelis; species Hamamelis virginiana. The sequence goes on from JAESVK010000134.1 coordinate 1,773,505, forward strand.
CACTTAAATTGATTTTTAAATAACAAGAATGAAAATTAAGGGGCTACAGCAGTAAAAAAAATTTAGAAGCAAAGTTGAAATATGACGAGGGTCGAGTTTTTAATTATTATAAAATATGTATAAAAAATAACATTTTTAAGAAGTTGAGGCTGGGCAATTGCCCCCGCTCTCCATGTGGATGGGTTAGGTGGAGAGGAGCTCCAAATTCTTTTCACGTTTAAGGGAGACTCTCTCAGTTCTGTTCTTCAACAACCACAATATATATCACATGTATATTTATGTGTTTGACTGAGAAACAAAGAGAGAGAGAGTAATAAGATCAATTCCCAGTTCTTGAAATCCATACATATATATATATATATATATATAGAGAGAGAGAGAGAGAGAGAGAGAGAGAGAGAGAGAGAGAGGAAAATGGGGTCGTCAGACACGGAGAAAGTAGGGGGGTCGAGCCCTGGGGCTCAGGACGATCCGAGAGAGGCAGAAATTGAAGGGAAGGATAGCACGAGTATGTTGTCGAGCCAATCCATCGATCAAATTTCACATTTGGCTCTCGACATTGGAGGTGAACACTCCCTCTTGTACCTCTTTCTTCTTCTTTTTCTTATTTATCATTCTTATTATTTTTTTTCAATTTTTCCAATATTGTTTTTTTTTTTTTTAATCGTTGTATAATTGAAGTTTGATTCTTAGTTTTGGGCTGTTTTGGATGGTATGTTTCTTTCCTTTCCACCTTTCTCGGGATACGACATCGTTTCCATCGTTTTTGCTTGCACTCCAACTCGCTTAATGTTTTCATTTAGGCCAAGTAAACTCGCTTAGTGTTGTCGGATCATTCTGTTCGCTGTTCTTGTTTTTGCTTACCTCATTTATCTGCGTTCTGTTTTCTGTGTAAATTTCGAAGTAAGTACATACATCTATACATCATAGATGATTGTATTTATATTTGTGTTGTATTAGTTTGAATGCTCTTTGTTTCAAACAAGTTTGGAGGTGTATATATCCCAGATTTTACTTTCCTTACGTTCTAATTCTGCATGTCATATCTATCTTCCTTTCTAGCTTATTCATTTATTTATTTATTTATGGGCAATTCTTATTATTATTAAATCTTTAATGGGCACTAAGAATACAAGTTCAAGCTTGTTATACAACTCCACCATTTTGTTTTTCTTATATGCTTTCTTGGATGAATGTCTTCTCAATTAGCAACTTCTTGGATGATCAAAGTCAGTGAACTGAAGAATTCCAGTTTCATGCATCTGCTTTAGAGTTCACTGTCCAAACAATTTTTTTTTTTTTTTAAAAGACAAGAATGCAATTAAAAAGATTATTGTTGCTCTTAATTTTTGCGAAATTATGTTTCCTGGAATCTATCTTGCACTTTATAACTGAAACATCGTCAATGTTTATGATATTGTTTAAAAGCTATTTCGTTTAAGAATATCAATTTCTAGAATATTTCAGCCAAATACTCGAAAGAGAGATTTTTTTTAATGTGAATTTTCAATGGTCTTGGTTGTCCTCTCTTTAGATTAACTATATCTAGCTTGGCAAACAGTGATGATTTTAAGATGTGATTTATCCAGATATTTCAATCATTATATGTGTACTGACAGGCTCTCTCATCAAATTGGTGTATTTCTCAACCAACAATAATTGTTCAGTTGATAAAGGGAATAGGATTGGGGTTTCCAATGGTAGTAGGAACTATACTATTCTTGATGGAAGGCTCCATTTTGCAAAGTTTGAGACAAGCAAGATAAATGAATGCATAGAGTTTATTAATTCCAAGCAGCTTCACCGCGGTGGTATGTATGTGTGTATGTTGTGATTATTGCAGCTTTGGATGGAATATTTCTATAAATTGCCAAACAAACTTATGGTAAATTTGGGGATACATTCAAGGAAGAGTGATTTCTAATGGACACTATAGCTTTGTACAGTCTGAGTGAAGGTCTTTCTTAGGGGTGCAGATGAGTGCAGCTGAGTTGAGTTATCGACTGTTCAAGGTCAGCTTGGTTGCATTCTGATCGAGCTTGAGCCAAGTTCAGGTCTCAAGTGGACTATTTAAGATTATTCATGTATGTTTGGCTTAGCTCAAGCTGGTTCATGATCCTAAACTAGCTGGTTATCTAGCCAACAGTTAATTCTCTATCATAGTCTAACACTCCTACCTTTGCTGATGCAATTTGGTGATTACAAAATACTCTAAAAGCTTATTTGATTCGTTCCCATAACTCACTGGCTTTATAATGTTTATCTTTTTTGCGAAAGTCTTTTTCTTTAGAGAAGTTTTTCTAGGCAATAAGTTACAGTTACACGACACCTAGGTGTTCACAAGCCCAATTGAGTAAATTCTGTTGTTAAGCAATCTATCTGAAACTCAAGCTTGAGCTTAGCTCATTTAGTTGGTGGATGAGCTTGAATGAATTGCTTAACAAGCTAACCTCGATTTATTCACAAGCAGTTTAGTTTGTTTACTGGTTCCTAGATGACACGGATGCCACCTGTTTCTTGGGATTGAAAATTTTCATTGCAAAGGCTGTGAGTGAAATATTTTCTTTAGAAATTACACTTTCCCAAGCACCATATATTCATTTCACTAATTTCTTAAATACAATCCCAAAGTTGGGCACTTTTTGTGCATAAATATTTCCCAATTCTTAAAAAATAGGAATCAGAACACAGCATTTTTGACAAAATGCCAAAAAAAAATGCCTAAAAGGATGCCAAAAAAAAAAACAAGAGACAGGTGCTCCTAATAGGATAAACTCATTAGAAGACATTCTTCCTTGAAGTTGCTTGCAGTTGCAACCTTATTTCTTAAAAATGTTTCTGCAAGTCATGTTCTCATGGATGAAGATGAATTCAGGTTGTTCACAACATGAGGCTCCAGTCAGTGACAAGACCATTATTAAGGTAAAGATTACTGTTGAGCATTGCTTAATTAAAATTATGAATTAGTTGAGTCCCTAGCTAGTACTTAATAGTTGCTCTGTTTTATTATTTAAGTCAGAGCTAAGCCTTCTTGCTATCATATAAAATTAATTTAACTAATGAGAAAGAAAAACAGAAAGAAATTAGTTAATTGGACTGTAGTATTTGTTTCAACATCAGAATGTGGGCTTTCCTGCAGTTCTGTCAAACTTTTTCAATAGAATATTTCAGTGGGAATGGCATAAATATGTGTTGGGAAAGCTATAGACCATTATACATAGAAACAAATTTTATTTTTTTGGTGAACTAGTTGTTGATTCAAGTGTCAAAACTATTATATCCCTTTCTCCTTGCTCATCATAAGGCCTTTGACCTTTTGCTTTAAATGATTAATTTTTTGTACCACAGATTGCTTGGGTTTATTTTACATATTTAAAGCATGCAAATCAAATAACTAGTTAAAATATGTGAGAAGGCCACAGGTGGTGGAGCACACAAGTTTGCAGATCTTTTCAAAGAAAAACTTGGGGCTAGTCTTGAGAAGGAAGATGAAATGGATTGTCTTGTGGCTGGAGTAAATTTTCTGCTAAAGGTGGGGTCCTAGTACAACATACAATTTTTGGTATGTACAAGTTAGTATCTTTTCTCCAAATATTATAAAGTCAATGCTAGAAAATAATTGGAAGAATAAGCTTAGTTTTGCGTTGTCCATTTTGTTAGTGTTTGGGATGGGAGTCCATTCTTATGGTAACTAGAGTATGACTCTTCTTTCATAGTATGTTTGATTATGACATTATTGTTATGATGATCTTGCCCTAAACTCTTACTCTTGGGAGTGTTCTTGACAAAATAGATTTTTGTGTGATTGTTTCAATTTTTATCCTTTCCCTTTTTTCTTTGTGGATCCAATCACAGGGCATCCCTGTCAGTGGGTATCGGAAGGTTGTGGGCCCTGCCTAACAGGAGAATTTTTCCTATAATTGGGGATTATGTCTCCCACTTCCATTGAGGGTGCTTTGCACTAGCATACCTTATACTTTATATTAAAATTTACTGTATTGATCAACACCATTAAGTGTGTTGCTTTTGTTCTTTGTTTCTTTATTATTGTTATTATTATTTTCCCTTTCTTGGTTGCCTTACACATGTTTTGGCTGAGGACCTTAACAACTAAGGTGTTGGATAAATGGTAAAAGCATCTTAATAACAATCGAACTGTTCTTTAAGTAGGCAGTCCACAGTGAAGCTTTTACATACCTGGATGGTCAGAAGGAATTTGTGCAGATTGACCACAGTGATTTGTATCCCTACCTCCTTGTTAATATTGGATCTGGTGTTAGCATGATCAAGGTAATTCTCATCATGTTTCCTAATGTTTTGAGTTTCAACCATCTAAACCTTTTTTAAATCTTTTAATTGATTTTCAGTCTTCTGCTTATATAGGTGGATGGAGATGGCAAATTTGAGCGAGTTAGTGGAACGAATGTTGGTGGCGGCACTTTTTGGGGTTTGGGAAGGCTTTTGACAAAGTGCAAGAGGTTATTCTGAAACTTTTGCTTATTTTAGCAATTATTAGCTTTTTCACTTAAATAGTATTTCACAATTTCATTTAAGGGCCATAAAGTATTTTACTTTTCAGCTTTGATGAGTTGCTGGAGTTAAGTCATCGGGGAAATAATAGAGTGATAGACATGCTCGTTGGAGACATCTATGGCGGCATGGACTATTCAAAGGTATATATTCTTGATATATTTTGTGATATCTTGCTTTTTGTGCAAACAAGTAATTTATTTAGTGAAAAGAAGTTCCATATGAGAACAAATATACTGTTGGAAGTGCCTGTTGACTGATGGATTTGTGCTCAATTTATAATTTGTGATAGCTTTTCAACCTTTTCATGGACTGGCATTGGAGAGGAAAATATCAGATTGCTTAAACACCTGTACAAATTAATCCTTTATATGATCAGTTCATATTCTACTTTTATTGGGATAGATACTTCAATTTGGTGCCCAGCCCCTTTGGTATGTAAGACTGAGGAATCTGTACATCTCTAGGCTCCTCCTATTAATGATGATGTTGAGCAGAGCAACAATCCAAAATTTTAATTTGAAGGGAAACTTAACCCTCTGAAGTTATAAAGTTTATTAAGAATATGAAATATTTGGATGTAATATCAAATAATGTGAAAATTTGTTTCTGAAATTTTAAGAAACATCGGAACACTCACCCGCCTCAACTCAACAAACCGTTACTCCCAACTACATGGTTTGGTTACATGAATCCCTTTTTAACTTTATCTCTATCAAGGGTTGTATTTCCTGTTAAATCCCTAACACTTACCCACCTTGGAGGAAAAACAAAAAAAGAAGTGGTCAAAATGCATGGTCTTTGCAAGAGTGCACATGATATGTGTTTACAAATGAAACTGGAGAGGTTCTTGCAATCGTGAGGATTGCCGTGGGATGACGACCTCGGATACGTATGGCTATTTTTAAGTTTGAATATCGAGGATGAACAGAAAGGGGAACAGAGTAGATTAGAGTGGTTAGCCCCAGAATACGACCCAGGAGCTCAATACTCACAACCTTGGTTGTAAGGTCGCGGGGGCAACTCCAGCAATAAAGTCCTCTCTCTTCTTGTCCGGGGTTGTTGAGACGATTAAATGAGATTAACATCTTCCCTTTTATAGGGGAAGGATTGCAGGTAAAGAAGGAGTCAAATCACTGATAGAATGGCCGGGGCGCAGCCAGATAGGCGCCCTGGCCCTCCTGCCATTTCCTAGTCATGAGACCGGCATATGATTTGACTGATTCTGTACGGCAGGTGCCGCCGTCCTAGGTCTTGACACAGAAATGCTCGACCTAGGTCCTGAAATGTCGGCTATAGCCCACATTGTAGGCGCACACACTGCCCGAGGTGGGAGATTAATAAATGAAGAGATGGAGAGAGGCACCGTATTATCTGTGTCGTATCTTGGATTACCAAATCAACCTGGTCAAGGCAAAGGGGCGACCCTGCCCCCTTGCGAGGGCGTCCCTTTGCTTTGATGCTCTTCTGTCCCAACCGCCAGTCCGATCCCCATACTTCGACCCCGCAGCAGTAGAGAGCTACGAGGCCTTTTATGATGTGTGCGTGTGTACATGCATAGGAAAGAAAGGCAAGGAGACGAATGCCAATAGCATCTCGTCGTCCTTGCTTTTGAGTAGTAAGGTCGATGTAAAAGGGCCTTTCGCTCTGCCTTGTTAGAAAGTGGAGGTCGAGAGATCATCTCCGTCGTGAAGCTTTCCCTGGCGTCTCCCTTGGTCTCAACTAACCGAGGGGATGGCGCAAGTGCAGTCATACTATTGAAGAGGGAAGGGTCCTAGGACCACGACCCCACCAGGTAAGGTCGTGATCGAAGGGATGAACCTCCCTCGAGAGGATCGACGACCGAGGTTGTTTGTCTGATTTCCTTCATCAACAATATGTAAACATTAAAAAGATACCTTTATAAATAATTTTGAGAGCGTACAATGATTGACCATTGTAAAAGGTTGCCATCTCTGTGTGTTCACATACTATCCTAAATAAGAGTCTAGCTTCCTCACATCTTTTGAAGTGACGAGTGTTCTCTGGGAAACGCAGATCAACTTAATATTGGCAGGATTTTGAGAAAAGAGGGAGGAAGCTTTATTCTTATGTTCTCTAGATGTTTTAGTTGCGTAGAGGCTTACCGGGAAAGTTGAAAGTTCTTATGTTAGGTTTGAGTGAAGCTTTAAAGTTAAGAGTTCTTAAAATCCTTTTGGAAATGACAGCTTTAATGTGATTGAGTGGATGAAAGACATAGGCGGTGTAGAGTTTGCCAATTTGCTAAAAGATGTTGTTGCGATCATTGGATTGTTCTTTTTGTGAGGTGCATAGATCCCAAACTCAAGCTAATTCCCTAGCAAAAGGAGTAGCGACTCCAGGAGTGTTCACCCCCGCCACCCTGGAGCACCAGATATGAAGTGAAGACTCTAGAGGAGTACTTTAGTTCTTCACCCCCCCTAGTTCTTTGTTCCTTGGAGGTCTTTGTCCTATGTATCCTGAAGGGACTTCTTCAGTTTCAATATTTTGGGTTAAAATTGCAATTTTATTGCTCAGGGTAAGAATTCCATGGCACATTTTGAGTTTTCAACTGAACCCTGAAACAGATTGCTATTTTATTGCTCAGGGTAAGAATTCCATGGCACATTTTGAGTTTTCAACTGAACCCTGAAACAGATTGCAATTTTATTGCTCAGGGTAAGAATTCCATGGCACATTTTGAGTTTTCAACTGAACCCTGAAACAGAGTTACTAAACTGCTTAGCCGTACTGTTTAGTTGCCTTGATGAATGATGAGTTTTACGGGTCATTTATGAGATCCTAATAGCTATTTAGTAAGTCGTTGATGTTGTTCTATTGTTACTTCAAAGGTCGTGTACTTTATTATTTTTAAACAATGTTATATTAGTTTCAGTGTATTGTGTTTGTATGGGAGTCAGATATGTCATTCCTTACAGCCTAGGATTCAGTGTCTCTACGTTTTGATCCATAGTTGAAGGATCTGATTAAATGCAAGCTCTAATAATCTTCTTTATACTTTGGTTTTCAGTTGCATATAGGTTAACTGCACCATCATCTTGGCCTACAAAGAACACATCCTCATAAATTTTACGTCAGTCCAAGGGGGTGTGGGTTGCATAAATTGGGTAGTGTGAACATGAATAAAAAGGTGTATCAAAGTGTTTTACAAGAATCTATACAGGTTGGAGCTCAACAAATGTACTTCACTAAGGTTGAAGTGTCTACGTAACATATGACCTAGTTTTAATACATGACAGTGAGAGCTTACTGGTTCCATTTCATTTTATTGTATTTTATTGGCTAATTGCATCTTAATTTTTTAAATGGTAACAGATTGGTCTCTCATCAACAGCCATTGCTTCTAGCTTTGGCAAGCCAATTTCTGAAAACAAAGAGCTTGACGACTACAGACCTGAAGATATTTCTAGGTCCCTCTTGCGAATGATTTCAAATAATATCGGGCAGGTGAGGTGCATTCCAAAAGGTTTCTAGCATGGCATAAACTGCATATATTTCGTGAAGCAGACCATCCTATGGAATTAGAATGTTTTATAAAATTTATATATGAAAAGTATACAGAAATGATCCAGTCATCATATGCTTGCATAACCTTATGTAAGCATGAAGCTAATAAATAATTGTGGGATGCATATTTTAAAAAATTGACTGTTGGATTAGAAACTATACTTTTGCATGTTATGTATGCCAAAAATCACTTTGATCCAACGGTTGGTTTCTCAGAATTTCACTATGAAAACTGTGACAGTTTTTAGCGGTCACAGTTTTTCATAGTCTATATTTTGAGATTTGACATTGGATCACTGTGATTTTTGGCTTACATGACATGCATAAGAAAAATATCTAATCCAATGATTAGTTTTTCAAAATATGTATCCCACAGTTATCTATTAGCTAAAAGCTTACATAACATATGTAAGCATATGCTTACTAGATTGGGACTGTGAAAGTATATAATATATATGTATATATATAATTTGGATTTCTAAATTCTTTTTGTATACTATGCAGTTGTCCCATCATTTTCCTTTAAATGCGATCTTTGTGAATATTTCTTTCCTTCATTTCCTTTTCCTTCTAATTTTATATATTTTTATCTGTTAACTTAATTTCGAGCCATGAAGGTTCATTACTGTTATTTATTTAATATATTGAAGAATAGCTTACTACAGATTATTAGCTTGAAAGAAGAAAAAGAACAATTACCTTAAAATACTAAAAGTAACCATGTCATTTTATCATTATCAGATGCCACAATGCCATCCAGAAAACGTAACCCAGTTCTTGGGTTGGCTGCATGGTAATATTGGATTATATTGTTAGTCATCAGTTGTTTTATGATTGGTTCCATGTGACTCCTTTTAGTTCCCCTTATTTATTTAGAGCTTTCAATTTGTTTGGAGTTCTATCTCTCACCTTCAAGGTTTAATTTTGAATTGTGGCTACACTTAGGTATTTCTAAATCTTAGAAGTTCTATAATCCAAAACCTCAATTATAGTTTATTACGCAGAATTTCAAACCATGCTGAGTCATCATGTTAGTGCACCTGACCATTTTACTCTGTTCTCCCATATTTTTACCATTAGGGCTCTAGATTCTCTGTTTGATTTATAATTTTATACACATCTTATGCATAAATGGATGTTCAGGTCACCTGTGTTTCCAATACCGTGTAGAATGTGGCTGGTTCCTTCATTTTAAAGATATCCTTTTGTCCCATATTACTGTGTTTAATCTTATTCCTAAGAGGCCAGAGTATAGTCGAGTTTTGGAAGCTTACTCCCAAAATGCAAGTTAATATTTCTTTTTAAATGCCTGAAACGTGTGTAGTACAAAAGAGATATTGTTTTAGTTTAAATTCTGGAAGGCCTTACTGGGCGCTATGGAGAATTTTTGTTTTACTTATTTTATTCACATGTCTATATCATAATGATGTTTTCATATTTAGGAGAGAACTAATTTTCTAGACATCCATATAGATGCTATCTGAAGTCCATGATTTTATAAGATGTGTCTAGAACAAAATTTTATAATTTCATATTTTATAAGATTTTTTCTTATCATCATAGATATACTGTTGTGCATAAAATTTTGTTAAAATTAATTTGTCCAAAGATGTTTCTCTTGTTTTATAAAGATGTCTGGATTTTAGTTTATTGTCAGAGTTTCTGATACTGCTCTATTTTATTTATCCCCTCAGATAGCTTATTTGAATGCACTTCGATTTGGACTCAAGCGGATATTTTTTGGAGGATTTTTCATTCGGGGTCAATCTTATACCATGGACACAATCGCTGTCGGGGTTCATTTCTGGTAATTATATGAATTTGTTCTAGATTTTTCATGCCTTGGAGCAGTGCTGAGAGAGAGAGAGAGAGAGAGAGTAGTTTTTGAAGAAAAGAAAGGAAAAGGAGAGAGGAATAAAAAATGAAAAAAAGTCGGAGACATCCTGAAAAATGGTAAATAGAAGTTCAATCCCATACATGATGCAATATAGACTCATTTAAATTGCCATGTTTATGATATGGAATGATTTCTCTTATGTAGTTTGATTGGTTTCTAAAACACTTTTTAGTGTGATCTTCCTATTCAAATTTTGGTTCCTTTGCATACTTGATCTCGAAGTCACATTGTTCAGGACTCAGGAGCATTGCTGCATTTTGTTCCCCATTTTGTTTCTCTTCTATTTGCATTTTTTTTTGCCACATGGATTTCAGTTGCATGTATCATATCATTCTTTTCAGGTCTAAAGGTGAGGCAAAAGCGATGTTTTTACGGCATGAAGGGTTTCTTGGAGCGTTGGGTGCGTTCATGAGCTACAAAAAGCATGGTCTTGATGACTCAATGCTCCATCCTGAAAGATTCCCTTTCAGTGCAACCTCCTCAGGTAATAAAATAAACAGCCCACTACTTGGGGATTTGAATGACAATGAAAGTATAGAATGCAGTGTCTACGCAGTTTAGCAATTGCAGAAGTTTCTCCGATTGGACATGGATATGGGGACCCTCAACAAGGAAATTTCAGGTGGCCCGTCTACATTTAGTGCAAGTTAAGCTGTTGAAATTCGCATAACATGTGTAATATAGTCAGAACATCGTAGGGCCAACAATTGAAATTAAAAGATAAATTAAAAATAAATAAATATTAGAGAGCATGAAGAACCTGATGTAGATCTTAAATTTTTCCAAACAGTATGTAACTTTGTTTCACGGTTTAATAAAATTATTATTATTATTATTTTAACCATTTACTGCAGATTTCCTTCACTTTGGCTTCTTAAATTTGCTTGTCACAGTGTACTTGGACATTGCAAGTATTATTAGTCATTTTTCTTTCTGATTTGTGACTTCAAAGAGGGTAAAATAACAGGCTAAAAGCACTTACGGATACAGAGTTCGGACAATTTGAAAACAGAGATAATTTCTTAGATCTCTCATTGCAGCTGTTGTACATAAAAGTTCCGAAGTGGATATAGGAAAAACTACTGCACAAATTTTTTTGATGATCATACACATGATGTGTTTATAACTCGAACAACTAGTTTTCAGAGCACAATGGTGAAGAAATAGAGGTTGTGTTTTGCCATGCTGAACTGAATCTTCAAAAAGTTGGAACTAATACAATCTATTTCAGAGTAATGATAAAATATGGCAAACAATCTAAATAATAGCCTGAAATTACGATGGTTAGATAATCATCACTTATTGCTGGACAATTTTAATATCAAACACAAATACAGTAAAATACAGATGTAAGTTTAAGATACAAATTAACCACAAGTAGATGATTTTGTGGTTTAAGGCAACCTTCCATGGCATTGCCTTGCATTTCTCCTTCGTAGGGCCCATCTTTCTTTAATGTCGCGTATTTCATCCATTTGGTGTTCATCAGATATTCTTTGAGATATTTCAAGCTCCCCATTAGAGTTTCTGGTCTCAGAAACTCCCCTAATTCTGGTGGCTTCAGCAAGCAGATCATTTATCAGCATCTCAGTGGTCTTTGCAGTGATTCCCCTCAGATACCAGGAAAAGGGTGGAGGTGGAACAATAGCTGGCTGGATCAGTTGCTCCAAGCTCACCTTTGACCCAACCCTTCCTTTGCCCCCAGTACATGAATAATAATCTGCCCATGTTTTGGGTTTGAAGGGAAAACAGGATTTTTCATCCACAAATACAGGTTCTACTCTCCAGCAGCCTTCAAATTTTTTCATAAATCCCGTTTTCACTTGCTTGAACTTCATCTGATAAAAATGGGAAATGAAAGTAAGGGAAATGTTCGTATGATTAGATAAAGGAGGATTTACCATTACATGACTAATCGAGAGGTGCTATGCATAATCAATGTGAGACTACATTGGTTTATTCCAAGGCTGCCATGTTGTACGCTCCATGTGTTTAATCAGAAGAAAATATCAGTAAAAGAGTGTATTATACAACTGGGTGAGGCTTGCATAATCATGTGAATGCATTATAATGAGATAAATGAGGTGTCAGGAGCATAAAACTAGCAAATTTTCTGGAAAACAACTTCTAACTGAAAAATAAACTCAGTTTCCTCTTTGATGGGAAATTGTAGAATTGTTATTAAGAAACAACAGAAGTGCTTCTGCTGCAAAAATGAGTTTGTATAAGGCCAAATGCAATTACAATATTACTTTCTGGAGATCCTAAATGCTCGATGTTTATAAGCATCAAACACCCAACTTCACTCATTGTAACTGCAAAATCGAAGGGTGGTAATCCTCTGTGGGATAGCACAAATTTTTTTTTTTTTTTTTGGGGGCAGGAGTAGGGGTTGGGTTTTGGTTTTCTTTTATAAAAAAGAATTCAGCATATATGAGTGCATGCGTGAATGTGTGATGAGCATGGGTTGATAGCTGTAGGAAGAAACAAACTTTCAGTTGGAAATTGCTTCCATTCGCAATTTTAGCATTAACTCAGCTCAACAAAGCCTTAATCCAAACTACATGGGATTGGCAATTCTACCATTAACAGTTAAATTGAAAAATAAATAAATAAATAATTTGTTGACCTAAGGAGGAAAAAAAAAACAAAAACAATTTGTCCTTACAGAGTGATCTTCTCTGTTTTGATCTACCAGAACATGAACTGAGATGGTCCCTGACCACCAAAGAAATCTCCATATAGCCGCTTGCTCCACTTCAACCACCTGCCTTGAACCTTCATCAACCAGGACCTTTCTGGAGATTACTTCCTAATGAAGATATCAATTTTGCCACATCAGAAAGATAACTTATGGATATGGGATATTTAATATTGAAGAGCATAACTGAGATTCAAATTTGAGTACTGTGAGAAAAAGAAAAAAAGAAAACCCTCATACATGACAGAGACAGAGCAATTTCCTATCAATTTTAGTGAAAAAAAAAGGGAGACAAATCCTTTAATCAGATTAGTGTCTCCGGTGTGAATTTGTTATTGGTCAAAATAAATGAAATAGTATATGAAAAGATACCACTTACCTTAATATTCTTAAAGACCCTCTTATTATCAGGGTCGATAACAATATTGTACACTGCATCTGGGGGCAATCCAACATCGACTTTCACATTAAGATTGCAAAGAGAACCTTTTGGCACGCTAACCTGCAAGAATCACGTTAGATACAATAACTTGATTACCTCATAGTAGATATCCTGAGCAATAAGATGATATTAGTAATAGAATACCATAGCACAGAAGTACTAAAGCTTTTGTCCTAGAATATTCTATCCAGTCTTCTTCACCTTGTATTCCAGTGATTAAATGAACTATTATGATCTTAGTGAACTATCAATACAGTCAAAATCATGTACATCAGATTTCATCCCTCATTAATACTATTCATTGGGAAGGAATGAAGTACTGCAAGGTTGATGCATTGATATATGAAAATGAAAAAAGAAAGGTGAACAAGTTTGGGACATGCCAGAACATGGTAGGTTTTAAAACTAAAAAATTTGAAGTGCTGTCTTCTTTCCCTTGATTACTATTCTGAGTCGACCCAGCTTTCAATATATCAAAAGTTTAGGACAGGCTTGAGCCAGTCTTATCACCGCTCATGGAGAACCAGTGACGTCTGTACGGAAAAGCGTATTATCCTGCATAACTCTTCTTTACCTTTATTTCTGGGGTTTGATCAACCCAGGCGGGATTTTCTTTCCAAGCTTCCAATTGCTTCTCCAGATTGATATCCAAGTCAGCAGATGATCCTTTTTCCTTTCTCATGATGGAGTTTGTGCCCTCATTATCATCTTTTGCCAATCTCTTGAGATGTGTCTGGGAAAAAAAGAAGAAAAAAGAATTATCCATACGCAATTCTAAAATACACTTATTAATTGATTATAGGCTTCAGAAGAAATGACTGACCTTTAGACCATTTTGAAGTTTTTGAGGGAGCTGCACAAAAAATGTTGGAAATGCTGAATCAATAAACTTTGGACGTTCATTTCGCTTATTCTTTTGGATATCCATGCTTGTTTTGGCCACTTTTTACTCACCTATTAAAACCTGGATTTGGTTGGAAATGTCAGATCCAAGGAATTAAATATTAGTATCGACAAATATATTGATGGTCCCAAAACACAGATATATTGACAGAGATATCGATCGTATCGAAAATATCGATATCGATTTGAAGATATGATGGATATAATATCAGTAAATATCGGTAAAGATATGTAAGTCTAATATCTTATCGATGCCCTCACATATACGGATATATCGGAGATATATCAAGGATATCGGAGATATTTTATTCCATTGTTAATCAACCACTGCTTAAAATCTTTTGTAATATCTACCAACCGTCCACCAAAAATTTCCTCTTGGGAGAAAGAGTATTATCAAGCGAAGAGAACAAAACATCACCAATGCTGATAGAAAGTTTTCATTTTAGTGCAGATAATTATGTTTCAGCAGCATTGCCACAAATTTCCTCCTCTATAACCCCATTTTTCGTTGCAAATTTCATAAATCTTCTCATAAAACATCCATTTCACTTAGACCCTTTACATCAGGTGCATTAAACTTAAAGTTGACACTGATCGGTGAAATTAAGAGAAAATTGAGAAGGTTAACTCGAATGAAACAAAAAAAAAAAAAAAAAAAGAAAAAAAGATATAAAAAAAAAAAAAAAACTGCAGTTGTAAGGAGTGATATGATTCTCTTGAATTAGAGAATTAACTAAGAAATTAAAATGAATGGGAGAACAAGGAGTAAATAACTTCAGGATTAAATCCTACAAATGTCTTTTGTCTCTCCAATTGAGACCATCTGTAAACACCAAGCCGATCAGGCACTCTTCTGATATTTGAAATTGGAAACAGTAGAACAGGCAGAATTGGTGCCAACTGTTTGAGGCCAAACAAGTACATAGAAAGATCACAAGGATCTTATTGCAATGTTTGTCTCCATTTTGGAAATCATTTAAGGAATTTTTCATCTGCTAATTCATTTTTGCTCAAAGGACTCCTGTCTAGAAGAGATATCTTTAGAGTTTGACTCATCATAACACGCTTATCAGTGTTTCCTACATATAGACATTATAGTTTATTATGACAAGCGGTAGCAGCTATGGCTTTTGCTCATAGGGTCTCCTATGCATCTTGAGTGGGCAGAAAAGTGAAGGCACTCTAGAAGATTGGTTTGATCATGGGATCAACTAAAGACGATTTAGTCTTATTAGTGTCTGATGCAGTGAAGCTTAAATTTAGATTCCATTTTAGCGATATCCTCACTGAATCCCGGCTCCTGCCCTCCAATCCAAAGTAACCCTTTAATATCCTCGTTATTTTTACATCCAATGCCAAGGTACAACTTAGCCTCTCCATAAGACTAATGGCATGCCCAGTTTCATTTAATTACATAGTGCTACAAGTTAGTAAATACTAAATAGTAAAGGGTATCAATAGGGTTGCTTCATGAAGAGTACAAAATGGGGCTAGAGTAGCCCCATAAAGGCACTAATTAGAACTATGGTTAGCTTCATCATCCTCACAAAAACTTAACCAAGATCACTCACCACCAAATTCTAACTGCCCAAACACATAGACAAACAGGAAGCACCACAACAAGCCAATAATCTACATCTCAACCTAAAGCTATACCAAGGGCTTAAAACATTCACTTTTTCCCAACCAATTAAACTACAAAATTCCCAAACACAAATCATAAAAATTATATTAAATTAAGCCAATCTATTATCAGAATCCTAATATAGCAATCAACCAAATGCCTTCAAACCCCAGGGACCATATTATATCCCAAATCATAAAACTAAGAAAAACCCATCTCTATTCACATCAAATTGAACTCAAATTACTTACAACAAGCATTACCCATTAAAATTTCATAGAATTAAAGCAAGTTGCGACCAACTTCAAATGAATGCTTATGCTCTATAGTTTGAATTCAGCTTTCAACCAAGCATTTACCCGCAAAATATTACAATGATAGAGAATAAGACAAGTACAGAAAGGTAAACAAAAGTACAGAGAACACAAAGCTTTCGAACCCATCAGCAATCGGGTAAAAAGAAATTGAATGGACCCAAAACAAGAAAGATAGATCTGTAAAACAGATGAACAGAAACTATGCGAAATTCTGAAGCAGGGAATCAGAGAGAATGGTTTCACTTACAGAAGGGATTTGATTTGCAGAATATTCATTCAAAATTTGTTAATTGCTGGTAGAGAATTGACCTCTACCCCCTTTTACTCTATTCAGTCGGTTTGTCTTTCTTCTTCCTCCTCAGAAAGTTTAGAGCTCGGAAGGTTCAACTGTAGCACGTGATTTGCACTTCTACAGTTCTACCCACGTGCGTAAATATAAACTTCCTAGTTTTATTTTTTTAATAATTGGGAAGTGAAGTCAATTTCGTGGACCATAATAATTGATTGTGGTATTTATGACGTGAAAGTAACAAAAATGAAAGCATTATTTATCCAAACGTTTAGGAATTTTAATAATTTCAATTTATTTTCATCCTATGAAATTTACATTCATAAAATGAACTAATTAAGTGTAAATTTCACATTTATGTAAGTGAGTTCAAACAAATGGCAAACTAATTATTTGTTTATGCCCCCTCCCCAAAAATTAAAAATAAAAAAAGAAGGAAAAGAAAAGAAAAGGAAAATGTTATTGCCCTCCACCATTAGCCATTTACACTCCACCTTTTTAGTTTTACGTTTTGAATGACATAAAAGTCATTTATTTCAAAGCTTATTTCTTCTGTGCATATGAGAAATTCAGGTGATTTTTGTTAGGATAACTGTATAATAGATTTTGAAAAATCGACCGTTAGATTAGATTCTCCACTTTTGAATATCATGTCTGCAAAAAATTACGGTGATCTAACGGTTGGTTTTTTTAAAAAAATCATCTGTGAAACTATGACACAAAAAGTCATATTTTTTGAGTTTGACATATTTTAATAACTGACCGTGGATCACTGTAATTTTTTGTAGACATTACATTCATGAGAGTGGAATCCAATTTAACGGTCGGTTTTTCCAAATATACTTTGCAACTACCCAACAAAAATCACCTGATGTAAATTCAGGTGTGCTTTCTCGTATGCAGAAGAGAAATAAACATTAGAATATTGGGCATTTGGGTCATTCAAAGCATAAAAATTAAGAGGATGGAATCAAATGGTTCTTAATGGTGGAGTGCCAATAATATTTTCCAAAGAAAAACAACTAAGTTATCTTCATCCAAAATATTTTTCTTTACTCTTTTAAAATTATTGTTTATTGTAGATTATGGCCACTAATAAATGACCCACTAGTTAGTAAAAATTAAATGAAAAAGCAAAAAAGAAAAAAAAAAAAAACAAGAAAAAAGAAAAGTTGAACAATGCCTCGAGTAAGGGGATAACTCTCTTAAATATCACTTGAGATCGAATTAGTTTTGAATTATTGAGAAATTTGTATACCACTCCATTCGGTCTATAGGAGTCAATTTAGGACTAACTTCTTTAAAAAAAAAAGAGAAAAGAAAAAAGAAAAAAAGAAGCAACTACTCTTTTTTTTTTTTTTTTTTGGGAATTTTTCTTTAATATTCCAATAGTTTCCAAAAATTCTATACATAAACTCAAGTTTTGAGAATTTCCTTCCATGCATCTCTGTACATTTAATTGGACATTTTTGCCCTTATGAAGAGTCAAATTTTATGGAAAATGTGCCAAATATTTACATACAATTCCCAATATTATATATAATTCCCAATTTACTGAATAATCTTCAATTCCTAAAATAATAAATAATCCTCAATTTTGATAACAATCCCCACTACTCATTTTGTCGAACAATTTCCAACTTTGCGAACAATCCCCCAAATTGTTGCTTACTTTTTTACATCAAATCATAACTTTACATGTCTTATCAAATCAAAAAAAGGTGTTGAATACCCTAAAGCATTCATAATCCCCAAATTAATTCATCTACAATCCCCATATTAAACCATAATCCCCAAATTAACACAAAATTCCCAGTACGAAATTTTTGTTCGTAATCCCCAAAAAAATATGTATAATCCCCAATTTCTATTATTTTTTTAAAAAAGATTTTATTGTGATATAATCATGACATAATTAATGTGATTTGATATTACTAAAATTGAAGATTATATTTTAAAAAAGGGATTATATGCAGTTTGGGGGTTTGAGAATTATTAACAAAATTGAGATTTCAATGTAAAAGTAGGGATGATGTAATGTGAATGGTATTTTGGTAAAAAAAATATATATTTTTTTGGACTGTAAAGTTCACTCTACCAAAAACCAAAAAAAGTGTACGTGGCTATCTGCACACTTGTCCCACATCCATCTGTCTAGTTCAATTGCCCACTGCAACAGTTCATCTTAGTTTGCCTTCCACTCTACATGGCCCACGTTCAACATTATTTGGATTCTTGTTCCTAAACAAAAAAATTATTATTATTATTTTTTTGGTTCTTTCTGAAATTCATGCGAAGGATTATGATCACCTTTGCATGTAGAAAAATACCCATGAAATTGACATTAATCCAAACCCGCATTACAGGAGATTTCAAAAAGTGTACGAAGAACACTCATCTTCAATTACGCTAAAAAAGCCAATATTATTAGTGGCATGGTAAAGTAATACAAGCATGACACATAAAAAAGGAAAGAGTTACCAAGAACAAGAACAAGAACAAGAACAGTCTCCACACAGTGGAGATCATGACCTCGCCATGTCTCCTTTTATTCACATCATCTCTTCCCAAGTACTTCCTAGTTATATCTTCACATAATTACGGACTCAAAACTCTAAACTTACAGGAAATATGCATACATAGTTACATGCCACATGATAATAGTGTAATATCAATTACTTTCTCAAGCTTTGCGACACACCTCTCCATCACAGGCCAATTCCTCCTTTGCTTTCTCGGTACCATCAAGGTCCTTCAGAGCACACTTTGGGTGGAGATCAAAGTCGCATTGCTTACAGTAGAAAGACCAACCATCTCCGGGATCCCTACACCCATCACATACATATCCATTGCGACGAGTTTTTATGAGCTCATGATTCTCATGGATTTCATGTTTCACTTTCTCAGGCCACCCCTTTGCCATTTCCTCAACTTGTTCCTCCAAATGCTTCAAATGCTCTTCGGTGAAGGGATAGGCATTGGCCCCATGAGCTGTTAATAGCTCTCTTGCTTCTTTTGTGACTGTCCGGCCATTAGGCCCAATGGCTATGACTGCAGGAATGCCTTCGATTTTGAATCTCCGTTTCAAGGATGCTTTTCTCTCATCACCAAATGGCAGAGCTAACCAAGGCATGCTTGAAAAGAATTCATCGAAGGAGGATTGGTCATGATCACTTGAGATGAAGATGACTTCAAATGCATCGTCCTTTTCCTTAATTTCTTGGTATGCTTTAATAAACGCAGGCAAAAAGGCGCGGCATGGAGGGCACCAGTGAGCTGAGAAATAGAGGAGAATGTTCTTCCCTACAAGTTCAGATACCGGGACCTAAACAAGAACAAGCCAGAGATATGATCAGACAAGTTCAATTATTTATGCCAATAAAGAAACTATCGATCAAATATAGGATTAGGAGTTCATAATTTCTCTAAACAACAATTGGGTTTTTACCTTAGAATTTTTGTCAATCACAAAATCTTGGTCCCCAGAAACTAGAATTGACTCCAATGTCTGTGATTCAAGTTTTGCCCTCTCAATCTCAGCAAGCTCAGCAAGCTTCTCTGGAGTGAATGGGTAGGCTTCCAAACCATGATCTTCGACTAGCTCAGCCACATTAGGGTTTAATGTCTTCCCATCTGGCCCAATTATAACTAATGTAGGAAGGGCTCTAAGCTCAAAGTAGCGAATAAGCTTTTCTCCGATCTTGTCATTAAATGGCAATGCCAACCATGGCATGGTTTCAAACCCTTCTTTGAAAGATCCCTCATCAAAGTCCACAGATATTAGAACAATCTCAAAGTTCTCTCCTTTTTCCTTGAGTTTCTTATAAATCTCCACAAGTTTCGGGGTAAATTCGAGGCATAGACCATGAGCATGTGCTGAAAAATACAAGCCAACTATCTTTCCTTCAAGCTCTGAGACTGGAATCTGGTAATACAACAGACATTATGCATAATAAGAAAACTAGTCTGCAAACAAACAGTATCTCAAAAGAACCAGTAGTCTCAAACAGTCTGGTGTTAGGTGAGGGTGAGATTAAAGTTGAGGGATGAATTAACATGATCCCACATCGGAAATGGACAAGTCCAAATCTCTAGCATGAGGGACCTATCATTAAAAAAATTCTAATAATCATGCATTTTAAGAGACAACTCGAGGAAGCAAAACAGAGCGAATGAATTTTTAGGAGACAACTCGAGAAAGCAAAACAGAGCTAGCAATGCAGAAGAAGTAAATTTTACCTTATTTCCATCATTTGAAATCACAAAATCTCGAGAACTAGAAACCAAGATAGAGCTCAAGGACTGATTATTCTTAGCTTCTTCTTCTTCCATCTCAAGAGAATTGATTCTTTCGGGCGTAAACGGATACCCCTCAACTCCATAGTTTTTGATCATTTTGACCCCTTGATTGCTCAAAACCTTGCCATTGGCATCAAGGATCACAACATTAGGGATTCCCCTCACTTTGAACAACTCCTTGAGGCGTTTCCGGGTTTCTGAATCAGAAAATGGAATTGCAAGCCATGGCATTTTGGAAAAGTACCCATTGAATGATTCATCATCTCTGTCAGATGAGATGAAAATAACTTCAAAATTGCTTTTGGAGGAGAGCTCATTGTAGACTTCCACTAACTCTGGAGTGAAACGGCGACATGGACCACACCATGAACCAGAGAAATACAAACCCACTGTCTTTCCCATCAAATCACTGATCTTAACCTGTGAATATCAAAGATTAACTAACACAAAGCTGTCGTTTTTATTTTAATTTTTACACAGTTTTCATAGGATTAGAATTTTCTTGCTGTTTTGTCAAACCCAAAAAGAAATAATCCTTGCTGTTCCCAGTAAGATGAAGTTAAACGCAGAGCATCTGATCAATTGGGTTTATTCCTTAATTCAGATTAATTAAATGACTTAAATGATAGGATTTATCAAAGAGAAAATGAACCAAAAAAAAAACATTGAAATATAAATTTTCTGGTATGAACTAAGAGCCAAAGAATTATATCAGGTCCTGTCGAGTCATGAGTGTAGTTGAAAATTCAAAAA
>JAESVK010000134.1:1794887-1805834 GCA_017140935.1 Hamamelis virginiana
GGGGGGGGGGAGAAATTAAAGTAAATCGTTATTCTTCAATGGCCGATGATGGGTTTAGAGTGCATGCCACTGAAGAAAAGCAGAAAACGAAAAAGGGGAGTATTTAATCCTTATATAAATAAACACACACACACATACCTTGTGACCGTTGTTGCGAACAAGAAAGTCCCGTTCTTCAGAAGAGAGAAGGGATGTGAGATCATGAGAAACACTGTTAACGTCGCCTGCAGCCATCTCTTCCTCTTCTACTACTCTTCAATAGCGTCCAGTATGCAGCAAAGTTGATACTAGACTACGATATATATATACACGTATGGCCCTATCGATTCCATCGTCCGGACTAGTATTCTAGTAAGTTCCATTGTTTTTTCCTTAAACTTGGTCGCTAAGGAATTGAAATGCGACGACTTTTTGGTCATCTGCCCCCCTTCTCTTAAATGGGGCCGGTGTTGGAACTTTGGTGCATTTATGAATTGGAATTGAATATCTATTCAAATTTCATTGGTTCAACAAAAGCCATGTGTTTGAATTGGATGATAACGTAAATGAGTCGAACTCAATTATTATTTTCAAACTGATTAGCATTTTATGTATATATATTTTTATAATTTTTTGACATGTAATATTGTGACTTGTGAGTTACTTCTGAGATTAAGTGTTGACGGACATCTAAAACTGAAAAAGCATACTCTTGCACACTTCTACCTGAAGTGAACTTTTTTGTTTTTGGAATTTGCTAGTCCATCAAGCCAAGCTTTAATAATCAATTATTCAACTTAGTTTGAGCCGTTTATAAACCTCCTATTATCAATTAAACTTTGAACTTTTTGTCAAAAATAAAAAGACTACTTTATTATAGTGCTTGGTATAATAAAATTACATACATAATATATATATATATATATATATATATATATGTGTGTGTGTGTGTGTGTGTGTGAGAAAACGACAAAATCAGCTCTACCAACAAGTTCACTCTTACAGAAATTTTTTATTTTTAATGAATCTTATAATTTTTCTTTGTATAGTGTAACAAACAAAAAAAAATAAAATGTTTTGGGCTATTGATACTAGTCAAATTAACAATTTCCTTTTGTTTTTTGGAACATTAGTGAAATGAAGTGTTCATGATCATGACACTGTACTGGGGAATGGGAGATCCTAGGAGCTGTTTGGCAAATTTAAAAATTTGACCAGTTGAGGTTACGTCTATCTGTTTTTTATTCAGTACTGTTTGGTAAGTGTATTTTTTCTACAGGTCAGTTCAATCATATCCAAAAAATAAAATATAAACACAATTTTTTTCAAACCAACTGAAAGTTAATTTACATAAAAATCATATAATAAAAAAAAAAAATCAAAACTGATCAGACCCAAATTTTAAAATTTCCAAACTAGCCGTAGAAATAGAAGAAATATGGATTACTTAAAACTCACAATTCAAGAGTCACAATGCAGGTCCCTTGTTGGCCTTTACCGGGTGTTTTGTCAATCGTCACTGTCTACGGCCACAAGGACCGACTAGCTGGCATCCTAATCTCAAATGCTTCGTCCGTGCTACAAACATGAGGCTCCAATGGTGTACATAAAATCACGTGAAACACAGACTCAGCTCTGCCAAAAGGTTATGAATGACCTTAATTATTGTCTGGCAGCATATATTTCGACTTTCAAGAGATAATTTTTTATTCTATATGCATATAGATCATACAAGTTCATGTTAATGACAAGAAAATTTAAAGTACTTGTAGATTTCTATCATTTTGATAATAAAAAAAGAGAAAAAGGAAAAATAAAAAAAGCTTAACTTGATGCACAAACCAAGCTTAAGGGGGAAGGGAGAAGTTTTGTGAGGGGTTTCTAAATTTTGTGAGGGAGGAACTAGCCAAACGTAGGCTTGGACCAAAATACACACCCCACCTAGGGTCATTTACATCAAACCATTATCATTTGAAATAAATTAAAGGGTGATTCTATTGCCACCCATCCATATTATTAATGACATCCACTTGTTACTTACATTCTCTATAATACTCAAACTAACCTCAACTCAACTAACTTTAAAATTTAAGTTTCTTTTTACACTCATCTGATACCAAAAGGCCCCACCTAATACCTTAGATAAAGGTGCGTTTGATACGCGGGTTAGGAATCTCAAGCCTGAGAATGTCTAATAGGGGGGTTTGGATTTGTAACTTTGTGACTCCTTTCCAATGTTTGGAATGCTGAGAATCTCAAGCCTGGGAATACCTGACCTTTGTTTGTTTGGATCATCAAGATTCACAACAAAATTAATATAATTACCAAATTACCCTTCTTTAAACAAGAGAATCAAATGCACAAATATATATATATATATATATATATATATATATATATATATATATATAAAACAGAGGCCATATATATATATATATAATAGGGGCGAAGGGGGAAGGGGGAAGATGGAAGGGCGACGCAGCGGTGGGTCTTCTCCTCCTCTTCTTCTTCTTCTACTGAGTTAAGGAACCAGACGAGTCGACTGTTCGTCGTAAAAAAAAATCATAAAGAAGAGAGTATACAGGGACGAAAGAGAGTGCTGCTACTACCTTCGCCGGTCGCCAGCTATCTTTTCCCCTGTACTTGTAAGCCGCCTTCTTCTTCTTCTTCTTCTGCAACTTATGGAAATATGAAATAGACATGGAAATTGAAGGGCACGCTCGTCAATACAAAAAATTGTAAAAACCTAACCCGGGATGAAGAACCTCAAACCCACCAGCTGAAGAGGTCTCAGATTCCTCCGTATGGCCGTCTTCCTCACACCACCGACTTGAAATTCAGACCCCAAACCCACCCGATCCAAACAATGGTTTGGGGTATCAAACCCCAAACCCACCGGCAAGCCCGCGTACCAAACGCATCCTTAGATGCTAGAAAGTCATGTCTTTGTGCGAAGAGTCGCACCTGTGCCTACGGTCACATTTGCTCTTGCACAGTCGTGCTCAGTCACGGTGTCTGTTTGCAGAGGCACGGTGTCTATTTGCAGAGGTACTTTTATGTCTATAAATAGGCGACATCCAGAGTCTTTTGTATATCCATTCTTGCATCCATGCTATTTTTATGTCAGTCTACATTTGTAGAGTTGTTCATTATACTTGAAGATTTGTAATGCTTTTTCTTCAAGTGTGATTATTGTATCCTGAGAGGTAGATGTTTGAAACACTCTAAGCACTAAAAGAAAGTTACAATACGTTATACATTTCTGCTATCTAGACAATCTGTAGGTGATTAAATTTATATTTAATATATACATTATGTTGTTTTATTTTATATGCTACTGGTTACTTGAATATAATTCTATTATTGATAGAATTCTTATTCAAGTATTACTATTATTATTATTCTTCTTTAAGTGACAGTTGCTTACTTGATATATAATTTTGTGTAATACAGAACATTTTGTGTTATTACTATTAATTGTTTGATTTACATATTCAAACACTATTATCCAAATTCTGAATATCAAATCATTATTTTTTCTAACCACCCTTACTTCTGAATGAGCAGTAATATCAGCAAACTGATTTTCAGCCCTTAGATGTATTGACGTCCAAGATGGAGTCTTAAGCCACTTAAGTGACTTGGGTCACATAAGACCCTTGAGCCGCAACCCAATCACCCTAACCCGCGTGGTTTCCTCAATCCTCAATCCTCAATTCACCTTCAACCATAACTTACACATGGTGAGGTATATAGAATTATATTATTCGATGTGAAGAGTTAGTACAATCATAGTAACACACCCAAATATGTCTATAATAGATATACATCCAAGCTTAAAACTGTTCTTTGCATAAAAACCATAGCCATGAAAAAAGCAAGATTAAGATAAAAAAACAACCTCAATCCAAGCTTTTAAAACATGAACTACTCAAACTTTATAGCAGACCTCACCATCACATTTCCAGTCTTCTTTGGGATTTTGTTCTTCTGTATCATCTTTGGTTCCATCATCTTCTTCCAAAGCACACTTTGGATGGAGATCGAAATCACACTCTTCACAGTTGAATGACCACTGGCGTCCCTCCTCATCACACCCATCACAAGTATAAATCCTGCGCCGAGTCAGCACAAGCTCGTGTTGCTCATGGAGCACATGCCTCACCTTCTCAGGCCACCCCTTTGCCATCTCTACATATTGTGCTTCAATCTCCTTCAAACGCTCATCAGTGAAGGGATAAGCATCAGCTCCATGATTCATAATAAGTTCTCTGGCTTCCGTTGTGACAGTGCGACCAGTCGGTCCAATGGCTACAAGCATGGGAATGCCATTGACCTTGAATGTGCGACTCAAAGATGCTTTCCTCTTGTCACCAAAGGGAAGTGCCAGCCATGGCATTCCTGAAAAGAATTCATCAAAGTTGGCTTGGTTCCTATCGCTCGAGATGAATATGACTTCAAATGCATCATCCTTTGCCTTAATCTTCTTGTATGCTTCTATAAGTTTTGGTAGAAAAGCACGGCATGGAGGGCACCAATGAGCTGAGAAGTAAAGGAGAATGTTCTTTCCCACTAGATCAGACACTGGAATCTGAAATCAGAGAGAATTTTTGTCACTGATCGCAAACATGAGGAAGAGAAATTCGGAGGGGCAGTGGGGGAGGGTTAATTGCATGTCCCAATATATAGATATGAGCCAAGATTTTCAAAACAAATATTTAGACTATCAGTGAAAAGGCCTAATTCATGCAAGGTCACTATAGTTGAATGAAACATATTAAACACAACTAATGGACTAATTATAGAATTTGCAGCATCATGAACTCCCCAGAATCTTACCTCGGCTCCATTTTTCCCGATCACAAAATCCTGATCCCCAGAAACCAAAATTGACTCTAGTGTCTGTGCTTCTTGTTTCGCCTTCTCTATCTCTGCAAGCTCCGCAAACTTTTCTGGGGTAAAAGGGTATGCCAGAATCCCATGTTCTTCGATGGCTTCAGCAACATTGGAATGCAGAGTTTTTCCATTGGGCCCGATAATAACCAAAGTGGGTACAGTTGAAAGCTCAAAGTAACGAGCCAGCTTCTCACAGCTCTTGTCCTTGCAGGGCAATGCAAACCAAGGCATGCCTCCAAAGCCTTGCCTGAAAGATTCTTCATCATCGTCAAGGGATATCAACACGATTTCAAAGCTTTCACCCTTTGCCTTCAATTTCTCATAAACTTCCAAAAGTTTTGGTGTAAACTCCAGGCATGATTTGTATGAAGACAATAAGAAATACAGACCTACAATCTTCCCTTCAAGTTCAGAGACGGGTACCTAGTAGATGCATTGTTAACAGTGAATTTGGGTTATGGGAGAAAAATAGATTCATAATATATGACAGTAGCTACATTGTGATTGTTTTAGTGCGGAGTGGTGTCAATGAAACTTACCCTTCTTCCATCATTTGAAATTACAAAATCACGAGAGCGGGAGACTAAGATAGATCTCAAGGATTGTTCCCTTCTGGCTCTTTCTTCTTGCTCTTTTATTTCTTTGATCCTTTCCGGTGTAAAAGGGTACCCTTCTACTCCATACTCCCGTATGATCTCAACTCCACCATCACTCAAAACCTTCCCCTTTTCATCCAGGATAACAAGGTAGGGTATTCCCATCACCTTGAACAATTCATCCAAGCGATCACGAGTCTCTGAATCAGAAAATGGGACTGCAAGCCATGGCATCTTGGAGAAATATTCATTAAATGAAACATCATCTTCATCAGCCGAGACAAAGATGATTTCAAAATCCCCTCTTGGGGAGAGTTCATTGTACACCTCAACTAAAACAGGGGTAAATCGTTGACATGGTCCGCACCATGATCCTGAAAAATATAACCCAATCTTCTTTCCTCTTAAGCTGTCAATTTTAACCTGTCATGCAGAATTGAATGATTATTCCTTTTCTGATCATTTAGAAAATAGGCACAGTTTTGCAATTATAATAGCATGAATTGAACAAGAACACAAGTTTCAAGTTCATAAAAATAAAAACTGAAACCTAACAATGCGAATTTCATCTAACCACTTTTCCTCCTTGAGTCCATTGATTCAATCTAGACATCTAGATCTCAATACAACAGCATACTCAGTAAAATTAATGGTTACTCGAATCAGGGCTGAATTTTTTAAAAATACTAAAGTCTTCAATCCCCCCTCCTCCCAGCACCCTCTCTCTTTTCCAAATTTACTCAAATTCTCTATTTTTGTTGTTTGATTGTTTTGGAAATTATCAAAATCCAACAAAATTTCTAAATTTCCCTTTCTAGCTGAATTCCAAAGAAACAGCCAAACTGTGTTTTCCTATTCTTTTACATGAATTTCACACACTATTTGATTTGAGCAGCCTGTCCGACTCCAAATTCGACAACTAGTTCCACAGTTTAAATCATGCAAATAGAGTATTAAAGCTTTAAAATATATATATATATATATATATATATATATATATATATATATATAAGGACACACACAGAAAAGGGAAAAAATACAAGACAAAGCAGAACTCGGGTTTGAAAATGGATACTCTTATATATCCTGTTTTGTAATTTTGTTATGAAATACACACACACACACACACACACACACAGAGGCGCACAAGCACGCACACATGCATTCTTCTTGAATTTAGCCAAACAAAAATACAGATTTTAATCCAAACTGAGTAAAAACCCAAATACGAATCGATAGATATACGCAAATAGTAGAAGTAAACACAAACAAAATGAATATCCCTCTTTTCCTCTCCACAACCTTCTGAAACCCCACCAACCCTATTTTCCTGAGAAAACACACAAGAAAATAACATACCCAATCAAATAAAAAGAGTTACCTGATCACCGTTGTTGCGAACGAGATAATCCCTCTCTGCAGAAGAGAGAAGCGATTGGATATCATGAGAATCCTCGTGAATTGCGACCTCTACAACATCCTCATCAACACCCGCCATTTTTTTTTCTCGTCTTTTGGGTTTTTGTACACCAGTGCACCAGTGGAAAAGAACAAGCTAACGCAGTGAGGTTTTTGGGCCGAAACCAGACAGGCTATTTATAGAGTGGCAATATTGAGGTCGATGGTGAGTTTAAGAGAGACCCACGCTTTAACTTTTTTTTTTCTAGACTTTTCTTGATGGGGAAGAAAAGAACCTGCTTCATCAGAATTGGCGTTGCGGTTGGGGTTGGCGTTGGAACAACGTAGACGCGTCAGCATTTGAATGCGGGAGAATTTGATGCTTTTGTGATGAATTTACCGAGTAATGAGGTTCTTTGCTTCAACTAGTCCTCGTCAATCCAGAATCTGATGAGGCCTGGTGGAAAGCAAGAGCATTACCTATGTGGGGATTTTATAGTTTTGTGGTGTTAAGAATGCTTAGGAAGGAAAAAATAAATAAATAAATAAATAAAGAGATACGTGTTCACCCATGGATTTTATTTTAAATTTTGTTATTTAAAAATTATTTTTAAAAAAAAAACGTATTAGTTTGTTATTCGATTTTGCAGAAACTGATCGTTTTGCAGAAAATTGATGTATAAATCAATTTTTTAGAAGTATTTGGAAAACTTATGCATAAATTTATTTTTTGGATTTATGGGTAAAATAAAATTTAAATTTGAACTTTTTGGTAAAGTGAAAAGATGATGGGACTTTTGGGCAAAAAAGAAAACTCAAAATGGGGCTTTTGGCTAATTTTTCCAAAAAAAAAAAAAAAGGCATGAACATGCATTTTTCATTTTTTTTTTTACCTTATTATTTTTAACAACATGAAATAGGATTTGAAATCACTTAATCCGTTTTGTAATGATCAATTAATTCTAAGGCAATTATTAAAAAACTATTGAACATTTCAAAAATGTATTTAAAAAAAATGTGTTCTCAGAGAATATATTCTAAAAGAATATAAGCTTTCCATTAATATAATAAAATAGAATATATGAGTTCATAGGGATATTAATTATTTAGAGAAATTACCGATTGGTCCTTGTACTATCCACGTTTTTCACTTTGCATTCCTAGAGTATCAATTGTGACACATTAATTTTCTGAAGTTTTGATTTGTGTCATTTTTTACTTTTCTGTTAGTTAATCATTTATTTTTTTAATTGAAAAATAGTGTTAGGCTTATATATATATATATATATATATATATATATATATATATATATATATATATATATATCATAAAATGCTAATGTATCTATAAGCATAAGCATATTGGTGAAGTTTCTTGAATTTTCTCAATATAATTTATTTATTCTATGTAGAAAATAATTCATAAAAAACTAATGTATCGAAAAAAAATATTAAACTTCATCGATATACTTATATATACATTAGAAATCTAAAATAAATATTGAATAAAAAATAAGTCTAATATCAATTTTTTAATCAAAGAAACAAATGACTAATTGACGGAAGAATACAAAATACCACAAATAAAAATTAGGGGTTAATGTGTCACACTCGATACTATAGGAATGTAAAGTAAAAAATGCTGGTAGTATAGAGGGTCAACTGATAATTTTTCCTAATTATTTTCTCCCTTCTTGAATTATGCTATTCTATGTATGTAAAGTACATAAATCATTTTCAAATTCAATTTTTTATACTGAGGTAAATTTTAGTATTTTTTTTCTTCTCTTTTATAAATTATTTTTTATGTCTTTTCTTTTGTTTATTGGCCCAAAGGAAGAACTTGTATTGTACGATGGGGAGTAACCTTTTCCCTTTCTTTAAAATCTCCCCATCCCTACGTTCAAAAAATTCCAATCCAAAACCCACCCAGCCGCTGGAATTTATTTTCTTATAAGAACTATATATTCTATCATAAATTTTAGATAACAAGCAAGCATTATGAGTTATTTTCCTATTAAGGATGTTGTTCCTACGCAATGGATCATAGGAGAAGCTTTTCTTTCCCGCTACAGCCAATTGGGGGATTAGACCATTGGCCCTCAACATTTAAAAAAAAGAAAATACCAATGGTCGTTTTCTTTTAAAACGAAGAACCGCGGTCCGGTCCAATCCGATCCGAATTGAATTCAGATTGGTCCAAATCCGGTTTGAATTCAATTAGAATTGGATATGGTCCTAAAAATTCTAATCCGAATTTGGTCGGATCGATCCTCATTTCCCCCAAATCCGATCCGATCAGATCCGAGTTGCACCCCTACTCCCAACATAGATGTAATTTTGCATAAGGTGCAGTTTCTCATGTGTACAAGAGAAATAAGCTTTGAAATAAGGTACATTTGTGTCATTTAAACCATAAAACTTACAATAATTTTATATCACCCGACACTTTAACCCGAAATTAAAAACCACATTGACGTGTCGTGGTTTGAGTAGGGGTGTGCGCGGGTCGGGTGAGGGCGGGTGGAGGATAAAACCGCCAACCAACCCGCCCTTGGCGGGTGGCTAATTCTCTCACCCGCCAACCAACCCGTCTACCTCAATAACCGGCGGATTGGTTAAATATATGGCGGGTTTCAACCGGCGGGTTGGGCGGATTGAGCGGGTGAAGCATTACTATTTTTTTTTTTTTTTTATAAACACCTAATGTTCTTAAAATCTTTTTAAGAAGCAAAAACACTTCAAATTCGTATATAACAATGCAATATTGTGTTATTTAGTAATTAAACTATAATCCAAACAATTCTTCCAATAGTAATAAACTAAAGTGCCAAAATAAATTGCCCTACAACAATAGAAGCTACTAACTAGCTAGATATATAATAATAAATGTTTATTATTATTAAAAAATCTTACAAACTAACATATAGTTTCACATTCGAAATTGAAAGAATATCAAATCAAATAAGTGCATATTCAAACTATCATAATAAACATTTCTAAAGAAATAAAAAACACTAACTTGCAAGCATATCCAACTAAGGAAAAATATAATGTAGTAATGAAATTTATTTTATATAAATATATTATATATTTATATATAATTATTTGGCGGGTGGTGGCGGGTTTAGGGCGGGTTGTCACCTCTATACCCGCCAACCGACCCCATCCGCCAAAAATTCATCAAATCCACCCAACCTAACCCGCCTAACTATTGTAACCGCGGATTGCGGATGGGGTCAGGGTGGGTGGGGTTGGGTCCGGCGGGGTCGGCGGGTTTTTGCACACCCCTAGGTTTGAGTGGTGTGTGAAAAAAAGGGAAGCAGTTTTAGGGGAGTGACTTCACCACTCAAAGCAGGACAAATTAGAGTGATTTTTAATTTCGGGTTAAAGTGTCTGGTGATATAGTATTTTCTAAAACTTAAGAGGGTGGAGTGCAAAAGGTTAATGGTGGAGTAGCAATAACATTTCCTAAATAATATAAGGGGATATAACGCATAACCCCTTAGTGTAGTGGTAGTAAACTCAAAACCACTTCCGAAAAAGTCAGAATTTTATATTTATCCATTTAATATGATCTGACATATATACCCTCAATTAATTAATAGAAATTCAAAATTTTTACCATTTTTAGTTTGGAACGAAAATGGTTAGGATGAGCTCCAAATCCCAAATCCTATAACGTATTTCAAATTCTTTAAACTTATCTCCTAACCCATCTAATTCTTTAAACTTATCCCATCTAATAACTTTCCCACTAACGTGACCATCCAATTCTATGTATAAAAATTCCCCAATAACTATATATAACTCATTCTATACTCAATCCAAGAGTTCCAACCTCATGCAATCTCTTCAATACATGCCATTAATTGTGAAATTCTTGAATTCTAACTTTGTTGGATTTTATTACATGTATTAATCAAAATATTTGTGTTAATCGAAACATTCATCTCTCACTCACATAAACATATATAACTCCAAATACTATTTTATTTTTGCTCACCAAAAGGAATAATTATCTCATCTCCAGTTTCTAAAATTTTGAATTTTATTACAATCTCAAAGAAAATAAGTT
>JAESVK010000134.1:1840834-1858925 GCA_017140935.1 Hamamelis virginiana
TTTTTTTTTTTTTTTTAAAATGGCCTTTAAAAAAAAATATATGGGAGAGTGGTCCTCTCAAAAAAATATTTGGGAGAATAGCTCTCTGATTCGGTCAACCCTATAAACCGCTGTTTAAAATAATAATTTTTGAATTAATTAAAGAACCGTTGTTTGAAACCGCGGTTCTATATGATTTTTCAGATTTTAAAAGAACAAGAACCCAATATTTAGCTTCGTTACACGATAACACTGATGGCTACTGATGTGGCCTTAACTAGAAAGCCTACAGAGGAAAAATGTGATTTTCAAAAAATTAAATAAAGCAATGGGACCCGCTTCTGGCAGACTCTGCTTCGCTTCCTCCAAACCATACTCTCTCTCTATCCCTTTGTAAAGTGGGTTTTTTACCGGGACATCTCTCCTCTTCCTCCTCCTGCGCACCTTTTATTGTTTGGGGGCATATATTGTCATTTGGAAAAATACAGAAATTTGACTAACAAAATCGAAAAGATCCACGTACTTTTAAATTTCATGAATAAATCATGAAATTCTTTGCATATTATATCCTCTTATGCTTTGTTAAGTTGCAAAGAAGATCCAAGAAATGAAGATACATACATACATACAGGTTACAACTATTTAAGAACATAATGGTTATTATAATATTGTAAATTTATTATGTTTACCTTTATCAACTTCACAAACAAATAAAGCATTATAGAATGGCTTTCTGATGCTTGTAGATCTTTGATGAAGGTGAACTCACTTTGCAGATGAAACTCTAACCTTGCAGAGAGAGAAGGGGTGGCAGGAGGAGGAGGAGGAGGAGGAGGAGAGATGTCCAGTAAAAAACCCACTTTACAGAGGGATAGAGAGAGTATGGTTTGGAGGAGGGGAAGCAGAGTCTGCCAGAAGTGGGTTCCATTGCTTTATTTAATTTTTTGAAAATCACGTTTTTCCTCCGTTGGCTTTCTAGTTACGGCCACATCAGTAGCCATCAGTGTTATTGTGTAGCAAAGCTAAATATTGGGTTCTTGTTCTTTTAAAATTTGAAAAATCATATAGAAACGTGATTTCAAACAGCGGTTCTTTAATTAATTCAAAAACCGCTATTTCCAACAGCAGTTTATAGGGTTGATCGAGTCAGAGAGCCATTCTCCCAAATATTTTTTTGAGAGTGCGACTCTCCCATATATATTTTTTTAAAAGGCCATTTAAAAAAAAAAACTCCTAAAACTAAGGGGAGCATTAACTGACCATGCACGTGCCCCAAAAAACACTATTTTCTCTCTCACTCTGACCAATCTCATCTGACCCTCCCTCAACTCTCTCTCTCTCTCCCTCTCTCCTCTCTCCTCTCCCTCGCTCTCCCTCTCTCTCCAGTCTCCATATCCCTCACAGGCGACCACCATTTCTAGGGACGAAGCATCCATTGCCGGCGACGAAGCATTCTTTACAAGCGGCAACCATACCCCATCTCTCTTCCCATTTCTTTCCTGTCTTACGGTAAACATACTAGTGAAAAAAACAAAAAGTGGACTTGAGATTTAAGACCTTAACTGTATGGCACCAATCTAGAAATATAAAATCTAGAGAGAACAAGATAATGTGAAGGTTATCCAGAAACCAGAGAAAAAACACTATCAATCAAAGAATCTTGTTTTGGGGAGAAATCGGAGGAACAGGATTAAAGATGGGCTCTTTGCTCTACGTGCTTTAGTCCCCAAGATTTCCAAGGTCTACATAACTACACTTATCAGATACTATTATAGAAAATTTCTCTATGCTTTAATTTGCTTTTAATGTTTTTCATATGATGATTTCTTTTAGATGGATAGAGCTTCGATTCTATGAGATGCAATCGAATATACAGGGGAGTTGCAGAAGAGAGTGAAGGAACTCCAAGACGAGCTCAAGGAAATGGAGGAAGAGGAATGCAACAAGAACAGCGCAGAATCAAAGATTTCAAAATCAAATGTGGTACATGGAGGTAGTAGATACTCGCCTACTACAAAGCACAACCAAGCTTCCTCTAGTGTCAGTGAGAAGAAACAAATGGTGGTACAAAAAGTCAGCAAAAACCTTAACTCGCAGATTCTTTCAATTATTGTAATTTGAAGGATAAGGCAGTGAGTAGTAACACTTCATTGTTTTTGCATTGAACTTTTTTTTAGATGCAAGTTGAAGTGAAACAGATTGGCCCAAGAGATTTCTTGGTTAAATTCTTTTGTGAGCAGACGCAAGGTGGGTTTACGAGGCTGCTCGAGGCCATGAATTCTTTTGGGCTGCTAGTAATTGATGCCAATGTTACCACATTCAATGGCAATGTCCTGAACGTTCTCAAGGCTGAGGTAAGATGGAAAGAAATACTAACCTGAAATTGAGGATGTTTGGACGTCGCTTGCAAATTCAATTGGTTCATTTTGTTTAACATTGCATTTGAAAACCCAGCTTGGAAAGGCAAATAAAGAGGTTCAACCAAAGAAATTGAGAGACTCATTGATCAAGATATCAGGCTAGACAATCGCACAAGAGATGGAAAGTCCAAGAAGAGAGGAAGCTGGACCGTGAATTGAATGGTTCTATTGAGAAAGTCACGATCTCCTCCACATATCTGTCTATCGTATATGATTTATCTGCTTTAACAATGATGAAAAAAACTTAATTGCTCACCAAGTATGTTCTTTTTCCTTCAAGCTAGATTTTTAATAGTCTGAGTTAGTCAAATGGGTCTGGTATGTCCTTGTTGTGACTTGATTGATATCAATGGCCAAAAAATAAAACTACGTACCTTGAGTAAAACTCGCATTTTACAAGTTTCTCTTGCACTCCTAAGCCAGGAATTCGGTTTTGTAATGAATACATGGATATAATTTGAACCCAAATAGTTATATAACATTAAGGACTTTATAATCCAAATATGGACCTTGACAAAGATACATTCTCGATCTTCTGTGGAGAAATGGTAACCAGAGTTACAGAACAAATCATGCATAGTACAAGGTTAGCTGTTGGATGGTAATAATCTCTACAGATGTGCTGTAAACTGAATAGAGGACAATGCCAATGGGACACATTTTTCATATCCATTTAATCTCCAAAGGACTTATTACTGATGCTTATCGATATATCGGTAATGGAGATCATCCGCTTAATTCCTTTATCATACCTCATTTTTAAAATTAAAGTCTCTAAAAATCAACTCTTAAATGATCTTAATTATTGGATTAATTTAGTCTTACTAAGTTGTTTGAATGGTGGTGAGACTTCTGATAATGTCTTAGAAAGAAATACATTAATTTGAATCAAATGGCAAAAACTACTTAAATGAATTGGTCATTTAAGGACAATATGCACTAAGTGGAACTCATTGTTTGGTGCGACTATAGTAATTTTTGTAATCATGATATGAGTCAATCATATAAAGAAGGCATAGAAGACGTACAAAGGAAGAGGCAGAGGATTTCTGCTCACTTACCACTAAAAATATATCAATCATATCAGAATTTAACTATAGCACCTAGCTTGAAGAGTACCATGTATCTGAAGTCTTTTCTCTTCTTCTTCTTCTTCTTATTATTATAGCTCTTATTAAATGTAGTTTTTCCTATCTTTCTTGACCACTAATATCTTGCCCAATAGTTGGCTTATAACTAATGTCAAGATATCCAATTTTTAATGCTGTATGGTGGATTTATCTCATTATAATTAAAAGATAAAAGCTGTTTGGGAAACACAAATTTTGATTAGCTTTAGACAAGAAAATATTAATGGAGTAGAGCCAGCATAATCCTCTTCTCGAAATTCCCAAAAGGAACTACAACCATAAGCAATAGAAATACTCCATCCGTCCTACAAAGATAGATCTTCTTTTATTTTTTGACTGCTCTAAAATGATAGTCCATTTTGAAAAGTAAAATTATATTTATTTTAACTTTTCCATATTACCTTTTATTTTTCCAAGAATGCCTTAATATGATATCAAAAGCAATTATAGAAAAGGGATAATTTTGGAAATAAAAGATAAAAATGGCCAAAAATCAATGCGAGTTTTCTTAATATGCGTATTTTTTGGTAGGTCTATTTTTATAGGACGGAAGGAGTAATAGTTTTGAGATAAGTCTGGCCAAAAAGAGATTTGTGTCAGAGGTGGACAGTCAAAACTGCCTCTGAACATTCACCTCCGTATACATGTGTGTAGCACAGTGGAGAGAGAGAGAGAGAAAGAGAGAGAGAGAGGGGAATCGAATTCTTCTGACAGATTCTTCTGACAAAGATTTGGTACTGACTGAGAGGATACTCCGATACAAAAAAGGTAGTTAGCCTTCTTGTTGTGCACAAAGTGCCTTCTTTTTGAAGGGGGAGGTTGTTTAGAAGGAGAAATGAAAGGGCATGGTAGAAAACTCAGCAGAACAAAGAGAAGTGTTGGAAAAGAAGGAGACATGAGAGATTTGGAAAGGGCAGCGGAGAGGCTAAGACCCCTTGTTAATGATACCAAGGCATGGGATTACTGTGTTGTTTGGAAGTTGGGGAATGACCCTTCCAGGTATTTGTTAAAGCTACCATATTTCAGCACCACCCACATTGATCTTAAGTTATTAATTTACCAATTTGGATCTTTAGTTTTTGTTTTTGTTTTTGTAATCTTCTTTTTCAATGATTTTGTTAGGTTTATTGAATGGATGGATTGCTGTTGTGGTGGTGGTTATGACAATATTAATGTCAAAGAGGAAAAAGGAGGAGAGCAGCAGCAGCATTTGCCTCCCCTTTGCAGGGATGTTCACGTTCAGCATCCCATCAGAACAAAGGCTTGTGAAGCTCTAGCCTTTTTTCCTTCTTCTTTGCCCTTATATTCTGGGTACTCTCTCTCTCTCTCTCTCTCTCTCTCTCTCCTTGCCTTGCAATTATTTCAATCTGTTAATTACTGGAAGACCAAGAAACACTGATATATGAGACTTAAGACAGGATTCATGGAGAGGTGGTGATATCGGCCCAACCGAGGTGGCTTACCCAGGCCAATGTCTCACATTCAAGTCCTTCACATGTGAGTATTAGTCTCTCTCTCTCTCTCTCTACCACACATCAAACATAACATGGACTAGTACATAGAAACAATGGTCTGTCAGTGTCATATATGAAATCATTGACATGATACTAAACCGTTTCAAATTTCAAATACAGAGTGACTCAATCAGACCCATTGAGTCTGTACTCTGTAGTCAAACAGAACATCTTGTTTCACAATACTTCCCTATTTAAAATCATGTTGTTCAAATATTTTGATCAAATAATTGATGGGACCAAAAACAAATTCGGCACCCAACTGATTTCCTGCATAATTGTGCATTATGTCTAAAAGGATCTTGATTGATTTGAGGGAGAAACATTAAACCATACAAAGGAGTTGGTTCACCCCATCATATATTTTATTTAACTTGAAAGAATGAATGAATGATCAGTTTATCTTTTGACAGGAATCCATTGGAACCCGAGTTTTAATCCCAGTTGTTGGTGGTCTTATTGAGCTCTTTGTTTCAAAGCATGTAAGACTTGCTTGACTCTTCATTAAATTCTAATGATGCAAGTGAAATATTCTCTTCAAACTTATGAAACAAAGATTCATATTTTCAGATGCCCAAAGATCAAAAGATCATAGACTTTGTTTTGGATCAATGTAATGTCTCTTTGGAACAAGAAGCTAAGGTTGTAAAGAGCTATACCGATGCAAGACTCAATGAACACACTCTCAACCCATTGCTAGAGTACTTTCACAATTGGCCACCTCCCCTCCACCATATAAATTTCATTCCAAGGCTACAATTTCTTCCCCAAGTAACCCAACCTAGCTCCTACCCTAGCTTCAAAGGATCATCCACCACTTCCAATCCTTCAAATGAAAATCCATCGTTTGATTCAAATCCAGATAACTTGTCTCCACATGCATCTTTGAATCAGTCAATTGGAAAATCTTTGGTCTCTGACAAGCCCGAGTACTGTGATAATTTGTCAAAGCAACATATGGGTATGATTTTAGGTTGCAGCAATCATGTGGTTGAGAATGATAATGTGAAGGTTATCCAGAGATCAGAAAAAAAACACTACCAATCAAAGAATCTTGTTTTGGAGAGGAATCGGAGGAACAGGATTAAAGATGGGCTCTTTTCTCTACGTGCTTTAGTCCCAAAAATTTCCAAGGTCAATATAACTATACTCCTTGATACTATCGTGGCAGATTTTTCTGTGCTTTAATTTACTTCTAATATCCTTCATATGATGATTTATTTTAGATGGATAGAGCTGCGATTCTTGGAGATGCAATAGAATATATAGGGGAGTTAGATACGAAGGTGAAGGAACTCCAAGACGAGCTCAAAGAATTGGAGGAAGAGGAATGCAACAAGCACAGCGCAGAATCAAAGATTTCAAAATCAAACAGGGTAAATGGAGGTAGTAAATACTCGCCTACTACAAAGCACGACCAAAGTTCCTCCATTGTTGCTGAAAAGAAACAAATGGAGGTACAAAATGTCACCAAAAACCTCAAGTTTAGTTGTCACTCCTCTGTTAATTCACAAATTCTTTCTATTATTTTAATTGGGAAGGGGGTGGGAGTGAAGCAGTGAGTAATAAACAATTCATTGTTTTTGCATTGAACTTTTCTAGGTACTAGCAGAAGTGAAACAGATTGGCACAAGAGATTTCTTGCTTAAGTTCTTTTGTGAGCATAAGCAAGGAGGGTTTGCGAGGCTAGTGGAGGCAATGAATTCTTTAGGGCTGCAAGTTATTGATGCCAATGTTACTACATTCAATGGAAAGGTCTTGAACATTCTTGTGGTTGAGGTAAGTGCAAGATGGAAAGAAAAAGATTAAACATATATTCCTAATTCAAAATTGAGGATGTCTTGATGCCATTTGAGAATTCAATTGGTTTATTTTGTTTAACATAGCATTTGAAAACCCAAGTTGGAATTTTCATATGGAGACATTTGTCACAATCATCAAAATTCACACAAACAAAAACAAAAGATTATTTATTGAAATCATATGAGAAACACAATGACATTTACAGTTATGTGTAAAACACAAATGGCTAATTCATAATTTCAATGGACATCCAAACCACTCCCACTTTCCCCATGATAGTTCATTGGATTATCATTCTCATATATATATTTATATTATATATATATATATATATTCTAACATTGTATATATTTTGGAAGGCAAATAAAGAGGTTCAACCAAACAAAGTGAGAGATGCATTGATCAAGCTAGCAGGCTAGTCTATCACACAATAGATGGAAAGTCCAAAAAGAGAAAAAACTGGGCCGCGAATCGAAGGCTTCAATTGAGAAAGTTAAGAATTCTTGCATTCATGTATTTGTATTTTATGATATGTGATTATCTGCTCTAACCGTCAGAATGTTCAAATTTAGTCAAAATTCTAATGGTGAAAACATATGAAGAGTACTAAATGGCTTATCAAGCTTTTTCCCGTTCAAGCTAGATAATGGTCTGTGTTTGTCAAATGGGTCTGGTAGGGAAAAAAAAATTGATTCGGGAAGAATTTGTTCATTTACCCCCTGCATTGGTTTTTGACCCAATTCTTCTTTATGAGAAACAACCATAATATCAGTACTCCTTTAATGTTTTCCTACATTCACAGAACTATGGATTTTAAACAGAGTTGAAGGTTAAAATTGTGAGCATACGCTTTTCTGTTATTTGTTTTGAAAAAATAGTCTCATAATAACATCATCAATCTTATATTTTGGCTGTTACTTAGTAACTATATAGAGCTAGTATTTCTCATTGCTAAAGAGAAGCACCAACTCTTTGTTGCTTGGAAAAAAAATCAACTCTTTGTTCCTCTACACCTTGGACACCAGAATATCGAACCATGATCAGAAAGTCATGAGAGAAAAAGCATATTGACTAGTGATTATGATATCCCAATTCTTGACTGGAGGGGGCACCACAACAAAGTATGCACACATAAAACTAAAATTCTATTGCTTTACTATCATTAAGACAGGATTGATATTAATGGCAAGAAAAAAAAAATACCTTGAGTAAAACTCTCACTTTACAAGTTTCTCTCTTACTCTGCTAATCATTTCAGGGAACAAAAGGATGCACCAAGATTTCACAAAAAAAAAAAAAAAAAAAAAATTAAAAAAATGATTTTTAAAAAGATTATGTAAGATCAGGTCGAGCGAAGGCAGTCTGTTTCGAATATAGCCTTTAATCGCTTCGTGTTTGTATGATAACATAATGAAGTGTAAACCAACAGAAATGTCAAAAAGAATTCACCTTTGGCTAAAACCGGTGCCCTCCTCCATAGTTAGCTCGAGCATCACCATGTTTGTTCATGGCTCGAGTTTCTGACTCACCGCTGGTGAACTCCATTGAACTATCCTTAGACTTCCATGAAATTGGGGTTCCATGGGTTACTTCTCTAGAGGTGTAGTCTCCACTGTACGTGTCACAGTCCGAGCTCTCTCCGCTGCCAAATGCCATCCTCCTGAATCTCATGATGTCCTGATCATACTGCCCGGATTTATAAACAGTGCTCTGACCAAATTTTACCCCATTTGAGAGATCAGACATTTCAGTGTCACAGTCCAATGCTCTTGCCACCTGAAGGAAAGGGGAAAGATGCAATTATTAGTTATAGAAAATACGAGTAAGTTTTCAGAAGGGAAAAGAGAAAGTTCACAAAGCTAGTTTTGAATGACAAGGGAGAGAAACTGTACCATACATCATAAAAGAAAAGAAAAAGAGAAAAAAAAACAATTATGCAGTATATGGTTTGGGGAAATTCTCTTCTGCATTTTTCAGTGAGCACTTGTTTGTCTAAAATCTTTGTTAACTATAGAATGGCTGAAGACTAAAGATGAATCAACAAGGGCCATTTAATATAATCACCTGAGCCATGCGTGGCCGCTTTGGAGCAGAATGTCGAACACATGCAGCAGCTGTCTCAATCATTCTAAACATTTGGCCCTCCACGTATTTCTTTTCAAGCCTTTGATCTACTAATTCACTTAATTCACCGGTTTCAAGAGCATGATTAAGGAGTGGACGAGCCTGCAAAAATCACAGCAACGTTTAGTTTAAGGAACCCAAGTGTATCATAAGGAAAATACTACTGGTAGCAATTCAACATTTTAATGACATGTTCTAAAATATGCTTAATCCAGTTCATGAGAACCTCTACTCCTAAAAGTGACAAACAATTTCTGGGAAACGATTGATTGCTAAATACACAGTTCTTTCTGATCATTTAAAAAATGTATTAAAAAAGCTGTTAAATATTTGTCCAGATTCTATATGAATGCATAGATATAATTTGAAGCATGTATATAACATTTTTCCTTAGACAAATGACATAGGAGAATGTTTGGGACATCAGAAGAAACAGATCTCCAATGTTTTATCCATACCCATTCAACCAAACTTTCATCCCCCAATGGCTGAGATGGATCTACAGGTTTGCGCCCTGTTACAAGCTCTAATAGCACAACTCCAAATGAGAATACATCAGATCTATCAGTCAATTTCCCACTTGATGCATACTCTGGTGCCATGTACCTGAAAGCCAAATTTAATATCAGTGAAGTATTCGTTATATCAATGCAGATAGAAGAAATGCAAGTATTAGAAATGGCATAACCATTAATGATATATCAAGAAACAATTCCGAGGGGGGAATCATCAATTGCTTAATGTATACAATATACAAGTTGTAGCTTAGAATCAAACCTTATGGGTCATTAGAAATTCTAATCTTTACACTGTCTCCCAAAATGTTCCAAAGCTCGATTAAAAAAGGAAAAATCCTCTGTTCCATATATCTATATATAATGTCTGTTGGTGATATTTGGCATTTATAATACTGCAACCATAGCATTACTCTGTTTTAAAACTTGGGCATTTTACAGAATTTGAGACCTACCCAAATGTCCCCATGACTCGAGTCGATACATGAGTATTGGTGTCATCTGTTAGTTTGGCAAGTCCAAAGTCTGCAACCTGTGGTTGAAAGAATAATGAAATTAAAAATCTAAGGGCAGATAACCAAGTGGAACTTATCTTATATAGAATGCTAGAGAAACCAAATTAAGCAACAAATTGGTATAAGCATGCCTGTGCTTCAAAGGCATCGTCCAAAAGAATGTTGGCTGACTTGATGTCCCTATGGATAATTTTTGGATGACCTAGAAACAGATCAAATAACAAGAATTCAGAAGAATTGAAATATTAATCTATATACTGTTTGATTTGAACGTGGAGAAGGCATAAATAAATGGGCTGGAGTTATCTTGATGACCCTTTGTCTCCTTCCCATTACTCTCAAACTAGAAGGCAGGCATGTCCAAGTATTGCATTTGACATGGAAAAATTTTTGTGTGTGTGTGTGTGTGTGTGTGTGTGTGTGTGAGAGAGAGAGAGAGAGAGAGAGAGAGAGAAGCTAGTCAGAATGGATGTGATGATATATACTTACAATCTTCATGTAAATATGCCAAACCCCGAGCAGCACCTAACGCGATCTTAACTCTTTTTACCCAATCCAACACAGGCATTTCATTATCTGAGAGCACAGATCAATTTCAACCAAACAATCCTAAAACAAGAACCTGACATTTTATGGTGAAAAAAAAAAAAAAAAAGAAGAAGAAAAAAACAAACAAACACCTTACCATGCATATGATGCTCGAGAGTTTTATTTGGTACATATTCATAGATGAGCAATCTATGATGCTCAGCAACGCAATAGCCCACCAAAGAGACTAAATGTCTATGATGAACACGACTAATGATCTCAACTTCAGCCCTGAATTCGCGTTCCCCCTGGCCACTACCTGCCTTGAGTTGCTTGACAGCCACAATTCTTCCATCTGGTAGCCAACCCTTGTAAACACATCCAAATCCACCCTGTCCAAGAATGTTTTGCTGAGAAAATCCGTTTGTTATTTCCGTCAACTCTTCGTAGGTGAACGAGGACTTAGAGCCACCAATGACGCCTGAGTCTATCGCCCCTCCATTGGTGTGTTGCTGTACATAGTAATATCCATCTACACAATGAAATTAATATAGTAAATGTAGCATTGGAGCACTTGCAGCCTTTTGGAAGATTTTCATGCTGTGATCCAAAAAATTTGATGGCTTTTCGGTATATGTATAGATGGGCTAATAGATCGAGCTGCCGATTATTTGTTAGTAAAGGCTAGGTCACATTGCGTAACAAGGCGTCAAATTATTTATTCTTTTTCTTTTTTTTTTCTTTGACAACACTGGGTACTCTAGGCCTCCTCCTGTTAAGGTTTGAATCACTATCTAAGCATGGGTGAGGTCAGCCGCGAATCTCATTCATTTGATAGTCACAATGCCAATGTTTGATCCTAAGACCTCCACTTCATAAGATGTGAACCTTGACCGTCTATCCACCTAAGCTATCTTGACAGTTAATATTTCTTAGTCCTTAATTATCGGAAAAAAAAAAATTTCTTAGTCCTTATTTAAAATAGCTTTGCCTAAGATCACTTTTGAAACTTAAAATTCCACTTGATTTATAGAGACTAAGAGATGAGTGATATTCACTTCTAGCTAGAGGACTTGAAGGGTACAAGATGGTTGGTCAAAGTTAGG
Organism: Hamamelis virginiana; assembly: GCA_017140935.1. NCBI lineage: Eukaryota > Viridiplantae > Streptophyta > Magnoliopsida > Saxifragales > Hamamelidaceae > Hamamelis > Hamamelis virginiana. Next base: position 1,852,469 of record JAESVK010000134.1, read on the forward strand.
CCCCTTATATAATTATAAAGAGACATTTATCCAAAAATAATTTTAGACAAAGCTAATACAATGGAGTCTTAACCAACTGGGGGCCAAGCCCATACCTCACCATGTAAGAGGTCATGGGTTTGCATTAGAGGCACTTTTCAATTTTTTTAAGAAATCGGCCGTTGGATCAATGTGATTTTTGACAAACATGACAATAAAATGAGTATCTATTTGAAAATATGATCGGCAAGTGCTTCTAAAGAAGGTCACCAAATGCATCCTACTTCCTATAGTTATGGAATAGGCTAGGGATGTTGGATTCTTTCATTGTATTTGAAAAACCTCAAATTGGCGAGAATTGTTACCTGATTTAACAGAGAAGTCCTGTGGTGGTCTATACTGTATACCAAACGTTTCTACTCGTCTCTTCCTCCTCTTTGACACCACAAAAATGATGGCGAACATGGCAACAATTATGGTTCCGACAACTGTTGCACCAACAATATAGCTAGTCCCTGAACTCCCACTTGTATTTCCAGAAGAACTTGAGGAGCTTGGAGCACTAGGCGATGATGATGATGTTCGAGGAGGAGAAGGAGGAGTTAAAGCCGTTGATGTTGGAGGAGACTCAGTTGATGGAGTACTAGGATTGGTAGGCGTATTAGGAGTAGCGACAGCAACCGGGGGAGACAAAGGCAACTGTGGCGATGGCGTGGATTGTGCCGGCGGAGATGGTACTGAGCCTGCAGGAACTGGCAATGCAGTGCTGTTGGTGGGTGTTGGAGCTGCAGGCAAGGATTCAGGAGGAGAAGGAGTAGTAGGATTTGATTCTTGAGATGGAGGAGTAGTCTCTGATGGCGGCGGGGAATGAACAGGTACAGGTGGAGCTGACCCATTGACAGGCGGAGATGATGATGGCGGCGGTGGTGGCGAAGATGATGTTTTTGGTGGTGGTGTTGATGATGATGAGTTTGAATTTGATGGAGGTGAAGTTTTAGGAGGCTGTGAAGAACCTGATGATGGAGGTGAATTTGATGCCGGTGGTGGCGGACTAGGCGGTGGGGTAGACAAGGATTTGTTTGAATTTTGAGGAGGGGATTGTGATGGCGACACCGCCGGCGGTGAAGGTGGTGAAGATTTTGTAGTAGGTGGTGGTGCTGATGATGAAGAAGAAGAAGATGGCGCAGGTGGAGGGGCTGAGTTTGATAAAGAGTTTTTGTCTCCAGTCTCGTCCGACGAGCCCTCCGGTGCAGGTGGCGAATCTCCACTCTCCAGCGGCGTCTGAAGTGTCTCACTTGAAGAATCCGGCGCCTCCGTCGTCTCCGACATTATTAATGATATATCCTTCTTCTTCTTCTTCTTTTCTTTTTACACTTGTTTTTCTCTCAATGGTGCCTCATTACAATTATACAAGAGCCCAGCTCCGATCGATCCATTCATTAAATTGAAACTTTTATTTTTGTTTGTTCATATGAGAGAAGCAATAATTATACAATGATTCCAAATCAAAACTACATTAATGAAATATAAATTAAGTGCTGTAACAAAATTGGAACCTGATCAGTTGTATGAAGAAGGAGCGCGCTAGCTACAATGTCTGGATCTGTATGAATATGTTCCCCATTGACATATGAGAGAGAGAGAGAGAGATTAGGAACCAAATTAGAAACGCGTAATGGGGGAGATGTGTGTTCGTGTAAAACCAACCAAAGACGCATGCACCGTCACCAACCCTGCAAATTATTCTCTCTCTCTCTTCTTTTTTTAAAGCTGTAAGATATAGTTGTAGGCACGATTCCGTTAATCCTAACTGCTCTTCTTCCTTTTTTTAATGAAACCCCTTCCGTAAATTTCGGGTTACCGCGCAACGACAACCGGGTATCTACTTAAACAAAAACCTAATTAAACACGAACAAATTTGGTGTTTTTTTTTTTATTTTATGTGTTTTTGAGTTCTGTGAAATGGACAAAACTCACCTGATTCAGTAGATAACATGATATGATTGAGATGGCCGCATTGCCAAGTTCTCATAATGTACGTAAAGAAATATCAACAATTTTATTCAAATTCCTTCTGTAACTTTTGTTTTCCCTTTTTCTAGTGTGTCTTACGAATTTGGAATATATATTTTTATAAATTAACAGTTGGATTAGATGTTCTACTTATACGTATCATACTTGCAAAAAATCACATTAATCTAACAATCATATATATATATATATATATAAGTCATCTGTGTCCAGATAATTAGTTTTATCATATTCTTCTTCTTCTTCTTCTATTCTTTGTCTATTACTATACGTTTGGTTGGATTTTCAATTTTTTTTTTCTTTTTGATTGGTTTATAGTATTTAACTACAGTTTAAGAAAGAAGTCTCTTTTCTTTTTGACTGTTTGAATTTAATTATTAAATTGATAAGAGTAGAAAATTAAATGGGATGTATTATTAAAATAATTAAATACCACATAGAAAGTCCCAAATCAAATCGAGATAAGATAAATGATATAAGTTATGTGTAGATTTTATTTTAATTGTTAATATATGTTGTGTTTTTTTTTTTCCCATTTAGATCTTCCATTTTATCCTTAGTTTATATATTACCCCTTTGTATAAAATTGAAAAACATTACAAAAAATTAGTTTATTAAATAGCCAGGTAAGTTTTATCATATTTTTCTTCTTTTTCTATTCTCTGTCTATTACTATACGTTACGTTGAATTTTCAAATTTGTTTTTGTTTTTGGTTTTTTTGTTTTTTTGTTTTTTTTTATCAGTTTGTAGTATTTAACTACAGTTTAAGAAAGAAGTCTTTTTTTTTTTTTTTTTAATTAGATTATCATGACCATTTGATTTTAATTATTAAATTTAAAAGAATAGAAAATTAAATGGGATGTATTATTAAAAAAATAAATACCATATAGAAAGTCTAAAATCAAATCGAGATAAGATAAATGATATAAGTTACGTGTAGATTTTATTTAAATTGTTAAAATATGTTGGGTTTTTTTTTTTTTTGGTTCTTTATTCATAAGTCCTTAGTTAAAAAAATTTATACTTAAAAGTCCAGTTAAAAAAGATTCATACCAAAAAGTCCTTATAAATATTGGAGGACAAAAATGCCCTCAGATTGTCAATTTCCATTCAAAAATCCTTGATTTTAGGCAAGTAATATTTTTCTTTATTTTTTGCCTAAAATCAAGGAATTTTAAATTAAATATAAAATCAAAACTAACAAAATAAAGAAAGTTGACTATCACTTAAATACAAAATCAAAATCATGAAAAAAAAATCAGCAAAATGAGAAAAGAAAATCAAATAACACAAATATGAAAATTAGAATATGATAATCTCATCAGTTTTGTTTCACAATCAAAATACACAAACAAAAAAGAAAAATCACTCTCTTCCAAATGATAACCTCATAAGTGTGTGTGTTTTTTTTTTTTTTTCTTCTTCATTATCCATACACACACGGAAAAAAAAAAAAAAAAAACTTATGAGATGTAAAAATAATAATTACTTTGTCACTTTTCTACCATCATTACACAAAAAACTTATGAGTTATAAAAATAAATATAATATAATCATTTTCTATAGAGCATTCATTAAAAAAAAAAAAAAAAGCAATGACGAGTTCTTATACAAATTAATGAGTTCATCAATTTTTTAGAACTCATAAGTTTTATATTATATGAGCCAATATTTTTGCACAAAACATATATAAAATGGAGATGAACTCGACAACATTTAATTTTATTTTTATATGGAGAACTACAAGATATATGGACATGCTAGTGAATGATTAGTTTGAACTTGAATCATAATCGGAATTGATCTAGAACACTCTTCGTATTGGAAATAACTAAACATATAATAATAATAATAAACTACTAAATCTTGCAAAAAAGTTATTTAAAAAATGTGTCCTAGTTAATGCGGCGGATGATTCAACCTTACTTTGTTTTAATAAATTCTCTTATTTATAATAAATTGAGGGTTTAGAATTATTTAGGTCACTTTTGTTAGAGAAAATTTTGAAATTAATGTATAGCATTGCTCTTAAATAAATTAAAAAATATAAACTCTATTTGGTAGATTTTAGTATAAAAAATCACTTTGGTTTCAGCCATTTAATTTCAATCATTGTTTTGAATACTATTTTGTTTTTTCCTGGGTAACTAACGACAGGATTCGAATATATATATATATATATATATATATACACATACATACGGGTCACGTACGTTCTACATGCACTCTATTTTGACACCTATGTTTACACCTAGTTTTCAAAGTACTATTGTAGGTCTTGTAGGTCGAATATTTTGAAAAACCGACTATTAGAATAGATACTTCTCTTATGTTTGTCATGTATGAAAGAAATCAGAATGATCCAATGGTTAGTTTGTGAAACATATCATTGTGAAGAATTATTAATTTTTTTTTATTAATTATAAACACCACAGTTTTTAATAGTGATATTTCTTAAAATCTAACAGTTGGATCACTGTGATTTTTGATATACATGACATGCATAAGGAAGGTATTGAATCCAATTGTCAATTCGTTAAAATTTATATTGATTGGAACTGATTTTTTGCCGTTCAGGTGGGACATCAATAGCATGGATCAGCTGCCAGAATACATGAAGTTGTTTTACCAAGAACTCTTTTAGTTCTTTGATCTTAATGTGGAGATTGAGGTTGAGATGGCCAAGGCTGAAGAAGCAGTATGGCTCCTTTAGCTCTTTCTCTAGTACTTTCCATGAATGGTGTTGCATACAATAAACAATGTGTGTGTGTGTCTATCTATATATATATATATATATGTATGTATATATATTATTCAATTGAATATGCTAATAAAAGTAATTAGATAAGTCTTTCATCCGTATTATTTTACCTTAATGTTACTTTAGCTAAAGTAAGAATATAATGATAGGATCATTTCTATATATGTTTGTGTATGTGTATGCGCGCCTTTATAATTTTATTATTCAACTGCGTAATCAATTAATTTTAATTTACTGATTAATTGTGTCGACCCAGATGAAAATTCTAGTCAAATTCTACTTTATGGAAGCCAAATGATTTAATGAAGGATCAATACCTACAATGGAGGAGTATGTATATGCACATTTCACTAGTGTCTATATATCAATTTGATATATATACACACGTGTAAAAAGTGTTTTAATTCACTAGTCCATGCTAATGATTCACACATCAATTTGCTCACCGTTTGTGATAACTGATTAAAATACTACAATATAGCTCAATTTTCATATATATTATCTCAAATAATATTATGAACTAGTAACAGATATAAAAATAATTTGATTAAAAAATAATCAAATCTCATAAACTTTCAATAATGAAATTTTTTTTTTTTTTTTTTTACTAACTTGATAAAGGGAACGTTAAAAAATTCCTTCAAGAAAGGTGCACAAATTGGTTGGTTATGTATTAACCCAGTACACAAACACCAAGGTAAATTTCTTGTAAAAGGAAAAATCAATCCCACTTAAAGTTTGTAGCTTTCATCTCTTTAAAGTAAACAAAACGCAAATTTGCAAAGCTAAATTATAATCTCACAATAACAAAAGAGAAAATTGCTTGTCGACTGAATGCACAAAATTGGAATTTATTTCACAATAATATATATATATATATATCGAATTGGATATCCCGAGGGACGTCGCTCATGAGCGACTCCGTCAATTCCGAGGGATGCAAATGTGTATGGTTTAGATTGTAAAATCAATTTCAACATTGCAGGCGCTGTTGGTGGACGTACTGAGAAAAGTAACTAAGTTAGATTGAGAAATATAATTAAGTTAAATTTGGAAATAGTTTCTCATATGAGACCTGCCAGTTCTCACTAACGATAATTGGATTCCAATTATCGATTCTAAACTTAAAAATTATATGGCTGCCCGAAATTCTAAGAAATTCTATGAAGTGAAATAGAATTAAAGCAAGTGAGGTGATAACACAGAATAATAAAAATTAAATGGCAAAATTAACATATTGTTTTTAATTTCCAAATAAACTGATTGTTTTTATATTTTATAAACTTAATTCCCAAAAATATAGTTTATTTGGACATTAATAGTTATAATTATTTTTATAATTTTTTTTATTGGCTCACTAATCACTTTAATATTCAAATAAATTGATATCATATCCCAACTATGAAGCCTCCCATTATGATATTTTGCCGTTCCCAATCAATAAATTGATATCATATCCCAACCAATACAAATATTGCAATCACAGAAATGAAAATTAATTAGGTTTAAATGAGCACTAGACATGCCAATTATTAAATTTTGTTTGTATTTTAGAACTGTTCTTATTAACTTATTTTAAAAATTTATATTCGGACATTATTAATCACAAGTGAATAGTCACATGTGAATAGTACAAGTAAATGAATACCAAGCCCACTCATCTATATAAACCATATTGATGCCAC
>JAESVK010000134.1:1859325-1905236 GCA_017140935.1 Hamamelis virginiana
CGAATTGGATATCCCGAGGGACGTCGCTCATGAGCGACTCCGTCAATTCCGAGGGATGCAAATGTGTATGGTTTAGATTGTAAAATCAATTTCAACATTGCAGGCGCTGTTGGTGGACTGAGAAAAGTAACTAAGTTAGATTGAGAAATATAATTAAGTTAAATTTGGAAATAGTTTCTCATATGAGACCTGCCAGTTCTCACTAACGATAATTGGATTCCAATTATCGATTCTAAACTTAAAAATTATATGGCTGCCCGAAATTCTAAGAAATTCTATGAAGTGAAATAGAATTAAAGCAAGTGAGGTGATAACACAGAATAATAAAAATTAAATGGCAAAATTAACATATTGTTTTTAATTTCCAAATAAACTGATTGTTTTTATATTTTATAAACTTAATTCCCAAAAATATAGTTTATTTGGACATTAATAGTTATAATTATTTTTATAATTTTTTTTATTGGCTCACTAATCACTTTAATATTCAAATAAATTGATATCATATCCCAACTATGAAGCCTCCCATTATGATATTTTGCCGTTCCCAATCAATAAATTGATATCATATCCCAACCAATACAAATATTGCAATCACAGAAATGAAAATTAATTAGGTTTAAATGAGCACTAGACATGCCAATTATTAAATTTTGTTTGTATTTTAGAACTGTTCTTATTAACTTATTTTAAAAATTTATATTCGGACATTATTAATCACAAGTGAATAGTCACATGTGAATAGTACAAGTAAATGAATACCAAGCCCACTCATCTATATAAACCATATTGATGCCACGAAGGGGACATCTCAATCAAGTTCATTTTTTTTTACCGAACTAAGAATCCAAGAAGCTATACCCCCGGCGATCTATATCGAACCTGCGGTCGTATATGGCATCTTGATGATGACTTTAGTTATTCCTTGAATCCGCGAGAGCGGCAAAGCGAGGCCACACTTTCGAAAATGCGTGAGGAGTGGGAGTATCGGGTACATGAAGCTCAAAATTTAGTTGATGACCTACGCCATTGGGGGGGCTCCTATTCCACGCCAAAAAGCAATTACACTCCCAAGGGGGGACTTTACTGAACTTAGACGAGCACTTAGCATCATACGTGAGGAGAACAATCGCATGGCTGCCCGAAGATACCGCTATTACTTTCTGAAAACAGCGAGAGATAATGCTGATGCAGAAGGTAGAGAGTTATCTGAAGAGCAAACTAACCAAATATTATCATGTTCTGAATTTCCATCTGATACCCCATGTCCGACGAAGATTCGGATTGATTAGTATTATCAGTTGTATTTCCAAGTAGGTAGTTTATCTTTTTTTCTTGCACTAATTATGTACTTTTACATTATTGCACTTTAATAAAAGTGAGGCTAGTTCGAAAAATTGAAATATGATAATTATATATTTATAACTACCTTTCAAATATCATATTACAGATAGCTGATGCATATAAAATTAAAGTAATACATTTGTAGAAATTTAGTCTTCATCCGATATGTAGGTGTCCGAAAGGTAGTACGATCTCTCTGTTACTTCGTACATTTCTGCGCTATCCCTCCCATTATCAGCAGCAGCTTCACGTGTAAGATCTATTATGTAATACCGACATCTACGAATCAGCATTCTATTGTTCTCTTCACGAATTTGAATTATAGCTTTCACGTAATTATCTACATTTCGATGTTCCATAGTCAACGAATCCCTACGTGGGATTGGTGCATTCAAATTACGTAAATCTTCAACAAGTATCTCTGACTCACGTACGCGCCGCGGCCATTCCCTTCTAACAGCTGCATAAAATTCACATCGATCGCTTCTCCACCATTCGTGGTACGTATTCAACCCTCCCAATAGCCACATCCGACCACTGTTCTTAATTTCACTTACTGCTACTTTTAATTCATTCTCCATTGCGTATAAAGCGAAATAAAATAACCTTACTCAATTATCAGTGTCTACATGTAAAAAAAAAAAATTAAATAAATAAAAATAAAAAAACAAAACAAATAGTAACACTTGTTACCATAATATGAAATAAGTCTAACTGCTTGCCTATACTTAAGATAACATTTCATTATGCACATATGAAGATTAAGAGTATTCAATTTTTTTTTTTTACGGTTATAAAATAGAAAAAAATGGATATTCACATACCTATCTCTTGATTTGGAGATGAGAAAGATTTCAAATTCAGAATTTTAAGTAAGCTAACTTGGGTTTTTCCTTCCCTTTTAGATCTCGCTCTCAACCAATCATCTTAGAGTAAATAATAATTGTTATTATGGAGTTTTGGACAAAATATTTAAATGCCTCTTTAATCATTGTATCTAAAAATTGAAACCATATTAAAAAATAAATAAATAAACAAAACAATACCAAACAATAACATGCGACTCACTACCAAATTCGAACCTTGGCTTCGGTGTTGCTTTCAGCGAGTTGGAAAAACTTTCCAAACTCACCCACTTTGTATGTCAATATATAGCATAAATTGGGAAGGTTCATAAATTTTTTTACATTTGTTGATTACACCTTTCTAGTAATTATTAGTGGCACCTTCACATGTTAAAATCACTATTGCTTTATGAGATTCTCATCATATCTATCACGTGTATATATCAAAGTATCTTCTACTCCACTCTTGTCCTGACATCTATTTTTTGTCACATAGTAAAAGATAAACTTTTCAGTCATATATCCAATAATTAGTGTTCGATTACACTTCACTTTCAATGCATTTACGGGTATGAGTGCAGGAAACTGTACTTGTCCCCATACTGCATTGTACGTATTTCACTTTCAATCCATTCACGGGTATGAGTGTAGGCAACTGTACTTGTCCTAATACTACATTGTACTTACTATGTCATGGAGCTTTCATGTTACAAGTCTTTTTTGTGGACACGTGATTTTGAGGAGATCCTGTGGGTATTTCTAAAGTGATATCAATCCACTCATCCTTCAAATGCATTTTGAACTTCAATAACTTTTAATGTCCAAATAAACTGTGAATTCTTATATATTTGTTTTTCTTATATTTTTTTTACTATAATACCCCTCTTACGATATAAAATTATAAATATTTTTCAAATTTATATATATTCCTCAATCATACACATATTTCCCTAAAATTTTACATAATCCCCCTCATCGAATTCATATACTATAATATATAAATTTATTAAGATTTCAAAATTTATTTATTTGAAAGTCTATGCATCATATTTTTAATACTATCTACTAAGAATAACTTTTACATTTTTTTTAAGTCATTCATTATGACCTTGATATCTTTATTCACTATATTTCAAGACCCAGTAATATATTGCCCATGATAATATTCCAACAAATATATATTTTAAAGAAAATTAATTTTTTTTTTTTTTGGTAATAATGACCTTATGTAAAAAATTACATTTAATTCAAATTTTTTATTCTTTGTATGCTCCTAATTGTAAATCTTAAAATTGATTAAGTGAAATTTACAAATTTTTATTTAATTTTTTTTATATTATTTATGGATTTTATAAGTTCATGGTTTTTTATTTTTTTTATATTTTCCTTCATATTTCTAGATTTTTAGCTAAGGTTGATTTTAAATATTTTGAATCATGCTAGAAACAGTTTGAATATTTAAAATAATTTTTAAATTCACATAACTATCAGTAAAATCTTAATTTATTTATTTGAAATTGTATGTATCATAATTTCAAAACTATATACTAACATTAAATTTGAATTTAATTTTAACTCATTCATTTTGACCTTCATATCTGTATTCACTGTATTCCAAGACCTAGAATTATGTTGCCCATCATAATATTCCAACAATTTTATACTCTTATCTAATGTATTTTTTTATTTATTTGGTTAAAATTACATTATCAAAAAAATTACATTTAATTTCAACTTTTTAATTTTTTATATAGTAAGTATTTGTAAATCTTAACATTGATTTAGTCAAATATACATAGATTTATTTGAAAGTTAATTATATTATTTATGGATTTTATAAGTTCATGTTATTTAATTTTTTTTTTCATTCATATTTCTATATTTTTTGCCCTCCTTCATTTTTAATATTTTGTCTTTGTTAGAACCAATTTGTACATTAAATATAATTTTTAATTTCACATAACTATCAATAAAATCTAAATTTATTGATTTGAACTTGTAAGCATCATAATTTATGAACTATCTAATAAGATTAAATTTTAATTTTATTTTAACTCATTCATTTTGACCTTCATTTATGACCTTCATTTCTATATTCACTGTATTCCAAGACCCAGTAATATGTTGCCATGATAATATTCAAACAATTATAAAGAGCTATCCATTTTATTTTCTAATTTTTTTGGTAAAAATACCATTTTGTAAAAAAATAGTTTGAATTTCAACTTTGAAATTATTTCTATACTCCTATTTCTAAATCTTTAAATTGATTATGTCAAATTTACAAATTTTTATTTTTATTTTATTTATATTATTTATGGATTTTATAAGTTCATGTTATTTAATTGTTTAATTTTTTCCTTCATATTTCTACATTTTTTTCTAGGGTTGATTTTCATTTTTTTGAATATGGTAGAACCATTTCGAATATTAAATAATATAATTAAATTCACATAAGTATCAGTAAAATTTTAATTTCATGCTTTTTGAACTTGTAAGCATCATAATTTAAAAACTATCTACTAAGATTAAAATTTAATTTTATTTTACCTCATTCGTTTTGACCTTCATTTCTATATTCATTGTATTCGAAGACTATTCCTACAATCATATATTTTAATGTATTTTGTTTTAAAAAGATTTTTTTTTGGTGATTTTTACCTTTTGTTAAAAAATAATTTTACTTTCAACTTTCAAATTATTTGTATACTCCTAATTCTAAATCTTCAAATTGATTTAGACAAATAGAGAAAATAAATTTAATGCATATATTTATTATAGTACAGGATTTTAAAAGTTAGCCTATTATCGATAATAGGCTTAGGAGTATTGATAATAGCATCGGATTATATTTCCTTTCACTCACTTCCTCTTACCGATAATAGCACTTACATTCATATTACCCTCAAATATTAAAACCCTCCCACCATCAGAACCTACCAGCCATTGACTTCACCATGGCAGTAATGCATCGACAGACATGGAGTTTCCTCATGTGTTATTAGGGGTGTTCAAGAACCGACCGAGACCGATTAAACCGACCAAAACCAATCCAAACCGTCCTATTTGGTTGGTTTTAATGAGTGCTACGGTCCCTAATGGTTTTCATTTTCCTCAAACCGAGGTAATTGGTTTGGTTCATATAATAAGGGTATAGACCGACCAAACCGACCGATATACATCCATACTATTTGCATAATGCATGCTTATTTGATTGTAGTTCTATGAATTAGCCCAATTGGAACTTATTTTGAAATTAGTACTTGGTAGTGTGGATTACTTCATGCATAATAGGTTTTTATTTGAAAATTACTAGTAGTTGATTTTGGGTGACACAATTTTTAAATTACATCATATGCATAATAGGTTCCAATTACTAGTGGTTGATTTTGAGTTACACAATTTTCAAATTACTTCATACATAATAGGTTCCAATTAGTAGTGATTGATTTTGGGTGACATAATTTTCAAATTACTTCATGAATAACAGGTTTCGCATTGCTAGTAGTTAAAAAGATAGAGAACATAAGAGTTGGCAGTGACAATTTTTTTGGGTGACACAATTTTGTGACACAATTTTTTTTTTTTTTTCTCAAATTAGAGTCTATCAAAATCGATGATAAACCGACCGAACCAAGCCGAAAAACATCCCCTATTTTGGTTGGTTATCATGAGTGCCACGGTCCCTAATGGTTTTCATTTTCCTCAAACCGAGATGATTGGTTTGGTTCATATAATGAGGGTATAGACCGACCAAACCGGCCGATGTACACCCCTATGTGTTATGCATATTAGCATATGTTCATTCTTAGTCTGTGGTAGCCACGGATGGTTCAAACTGTCTACTCGCTCATGAGTCGACTCCCTCCCCTCACGGTCACCGTCTCACTCCTCGGTTGAAGGATCTCAGGCTCAATCTGAGAAGAGCAGTAAACAAGGGAACGGAATGTCTAGCAGTCAACCATGGAGCCGAAAATCATCATCCCAATATGCGATTACACCGAATGGCTGTGTTTCTACCCAATTGTACCCATAATTTCATATAGAAACCCTCATTAAACCTAAAGTTTTCTGTTCTCTGTCTCTCGATCTCTCGACACTTGAGGCTAGGAAACCCACTATCCAATTGAAACCCTAAAAGAAGATCCCCCAATTGACATTTCATTTCCCCGACGGCACACAATCGGACGGCTTCAAAGATAGCGGCAAGTCTGACTTTGCGGCAACTCTGACTTTGCAAATCTCACTTTCCAATTGTATATGCTCATGGTATCATCTCTTAACTTTGAAGTTTCGAATTTTTTTTTATTAGATTTTAATCTCATAAGACTGCTGCCGATTCTATGTCCATGAGAGAGATTTTGCTTCACATTATTTACTTTAATTGACACAGTTATCCTTAACTGAATGAGTGGATTAGCTGTGGCATTGTTGTCTAATTTTTAGGCTTCACGTGAATATCTTTGATTGTCACTTATTCTTGGAAGAAATAAGGCAAGTTAGGTACAAACATAGGCATTATCGATCCAATATCGATAATTGACTAGCGCAGAATCTTTAATATTCTGTTTTATGTGTGTTTCACCCTGTAAGTGAGCAGGTGAAATCACATATGGATTATCGACAATTCATTATGTTTTAAAAGATCCTTTAGCATATTTTTATTAAACTCACTATCGTGTCATCGAAAATTAGAAGCAGTGGTGATATACGGTGTAGCTAGGCTTACATAGCCATTATCGATCCAATATCGATAATTGACTGTTCGTTCTTCATGGCATTTTTTATTTTGTGGGTTTGATCCAATATCGATAATCGACTGTAGGTTTTTTATGGCCTGTTTTATTTGTGTTTGACCCTGAGCATGTGAAATCACATATGATACCAAATAATTCATTATGTTTTAAAATATCCATTATCATATTTGACAATAATGTTAAACTCACTACCCTGTTATCGATAATTGGAAGCAGTGGAGATTTACGGCGGAGCTAGGCTTACATAGCCATTATCGATCCAATATCGATAATTGACTGTTCGTTCTTCATGGCCTTTTTTTGTGTGTTTGATCCAATTTCGATAATCGACTGTAGGTTTTGTGTGTTTGATCCAATATCGTTAATGACTGTAGGTTCTTCATGGCCTGTTTTATTTGTGTTTGCCCCTGTAAGTGAGCATGTCAAATCACATATGATACCAAACAATTCATCATGTTATAAAAGATCCATTATCATATTTGACAAGAATGTTAAACTCACTAGCCTGTTATCGATAATAGCATGTACTGGTGGTGTTGGCCTGTTATCGATAATAGCATGTACAGGTGGTGTTGGGCGGAGATAGGCTTACATAGCCATTATCGATCCAATATCGAAAATTGATTGTTCGTTCTGCATGGCCTTTTTTTGTGTGTTTGATCCAATATCGATAATCGAAGTGTAGGTTCTTCATGGCCATGTTTTATGTGTGTTTGACCCTGTAAGTGAGCATGTGAATTCCCATTTGTATTATCGAAAATTGGATTTTCTTATGTTATCATGCTTCATATTTTACAAGAATATTACACTCCTTATTCGGTTATCGATAATTGGTAGCAGTTGTCATATTGGGCGGAGCTAGGCTTACATAACCATTATCGATAATTGACTGTAGGTTATTCATGGCATGTGTTATGTGTGTATGATCCAATATCGATATTTGACTGTAGGTGCTTCATGGTCTGTTTACTGTGTGTTTGACCCTGCAAGTGAGCATGTGAAATCACATATGTATTATCGACAATTCATTATTTTTTAAAAGATCCATTATCATATTTTTATTAAACTCACTATCCTGTTATCGATTATTGGAAGCAGTGGTGATCTTGGGCGGAGCTAGGCTTACATCAAGCCCTTATTCGTGCTAAATCTTAGTGGTCATTTTCAGACAGTATGGCTAGAATTAGGCAATCTGAAGAGTTGCTGGCTAATTTGAAAGCAAGACAGGAGAAAGAAGATAAAGAGAAGGCTGAACAAGAACGTAAAGCAAAGGCGGCTGAAAAGGAAAGAAAAAAGGCAGTGGTTGTGGCAAGACAGGAACAGCTGAAGGGTAAGAGTACCCAGAAACGTAAAAAAGCTGGAGATACTGAGAAAGGGATTTCCATTCCTGTACCTACATGCCAAACTCCTACAAAAAAAGCCAAGTTGACAGATAAGGGCAAAGGCAAAGTTAAATTAGTTCAACCCATATCTCATGATTCTGATTCTGATTCACTTTTGAGGCATCAACAAGGTGATATATCGGGTGCTCCGACTCATCAAGTATACGATCAGGTTGAACCAGTCGAGGAAGGCCCAAGCATGGATGCACGCAATCGTCATGCGCCTAAGAAGCCAAAACAGTCATGGGAGGAGTTTATAAATGGTAAGGGCTTCAAAGCTGAGAGGTTTATTAAGGCCAGTGCTTTTAACCATGAGAGCTAAGTTATTAAAGTGCTAATGAAGAGGGGATTGGGTGTATGGATGAGCAAAGGAAAAGGTTACAAGTCGGGAATTGTGCGCAAATTTTATTCAGTTGCAATGAAGGATGACACTTCAGATATTATTACAGCCCGAATGAGCTTAAAAAAGACAGTTAAGGTAACTCCTGATTTAATAGCTAAGTTTTTGAATATTGAGCGACCTTCTGCAAGTGAAATACAATATCTTCAACAAAATTTTATAAGTCCTGGAAGGCCTGAGACAATGAGGATAATCTTTAGTAATCCCGCTCCTCCAAAAGATGATGGGTCTACTTACCCAATTGGATACATGTATCCAGAGTTTGCCACAATAAATAAACTCGTCCACTATAATCTTTACGCCAGAGGTTGCGAGGGTGCACCAAAACAAGCTGAAGTCGATCTTTTGATTCAGTGTATGGGGGATGCTGTTCTTGATGTAGCTTCATTGATTTTTGAGGATATTGTTCAATTTATTTGCGAGAGGTCCAATCGTCTCATGCCGTTCCCTCAGTTGATTACTCAGCTATGTATTGATCAAAGGGTCACATCTGCAGAGTCATACATTTTTGGTGAGGGAGGTATAAATCCAGTTTCTTCATATATGAGACCTATGGCTAGGGATGAGGTAGCTCGTTCCACACATGCAACACATGGAATGAAGAGCCATGGTACATCGTCTAGCAGTGCACCTCAGACAGCACCGTGTGAGCCTACTATTATGGATATGTTGCATGCTATCCAATCTCAGTTAAACTCACATGAGGAGAGAATGAAAAAATTTGAGACAACAGTTTACAATGACTTTCAGACTTTGCATGCGCAGACAGCACCGCGTGAACCTAATATTATAGATATGTTGCATGGCATTCAATCTCAGTTGAATTCTCATGAGGAGAGATTTAACATTTTTGAGAGTAGAGTATACAATGATTTGCAGACTTTGGATGGGGATATGAAACGTATTTTGCGGCGGCAAGAATTTCAGTGGAATATGCAACTTATTCAGCAAGACAGAATGACACAAATGGCTGATAGGTTTCGTGCTACACCTTTCCCTCCGATACCGCCTGAGTACTGGACAGAGTTAGGTTACCTTCGCCACCCACAGAAAGTAATGAAAATGAAGCTGAGGATGTTGTTCGAGATAAGGATGCAGGTACTACTTCAGGAAAAGATAAGGACACTAGAAATGTTGACCCTGCTATTCCACCTAAATGAACTATCATAATGTAAATATATTTTTTATTTTTATTTTTATATGTTAAATTTGGTGTGTGTTAGAACATTTTCATTTTAATATTAGGTTGTTATGATTAAGATATATAGACAGAATCGAGTTAGTAATTTTCCAATTTATAGGTACGCAAATTTCTAGTAATCATGCTTCATAGACTTAACTTTACATTCCATATGATTCCATATGATGATATCAGGTTTGCACAAAATACGTAAAGTCATCATCACAAAAAAGTTAGGAATTACCAAAAACAAAAGGTCACTGCTGTTGACTATCCCAAAAAAACAAACTAAAAAGGACGTGAATTAAAAAAAAAAAAAAACTAGGAAAAATTAACATTTAGCATATAGTGCATCTATTATGACATTATCAATATATAAGTTAACCCAACATGATGATTGCCAATTTTCAAAATTCCTCGCTAAAGTCTTCATCAGTGTCCACAGCGAATGCATCGCCAATGTCACCGCCATTATCATCATCTGAATCATCTTTATGCGAATCGACATAGGATTCAGTTCCGCAAATATCCATCAAAGACTCTACAACTTCATGAACCTCTTTATATAGAAGAGCGCGAGCATTTTTTTTCGCGCTCCAACTGGACCTGAACTCTATGCTTATCCATAACTAACTCTACTAGCGATGATTCTGAAGCGTCTAGCTTATTCTTCAGCTCCTCGATGAGTTTGTCTTTCTCTTCAAGCAATTGTCGAAGTTTTCCCTCCTAAAATGAAAAAAGTTATTAGCTACATATTTTTAATAATGAATAAATATAACTGTTTTCAACTTTAAAACCACCCTTTGCTTATTCTCCATTTACGTGCATGGAAGCATGCAATGCATAATATACTAAAAATACTTTTGACTTAAATATTACTTTTATTATACATACTGTTGTCATTAAAAGTAACATATTCTAGGTCTTAATACTAAAACCATACAAATATGCATGTAACCGAATCTACTGTCAACATAGTTTTGGAGTTGCAATGAGGATGTTAATGTACATATACCGTTGTATCATTTGGCTCAATTTTCCGTCTTTTGGCGGAGCGACCTTCGGAGACTTAGGTGAAACCGACATAGGTATACTTAACAAAAAACAGTGTAAAAGTCTTTAGTAGAAGTAGTAAGAATTGACAAAGAAGTAGCAACAGATGAGTTGCTACTTATAGCCAACATTTTGCCAAACATCCCAACATTAGGTAGTTGAATGCTTTAACTGTAGTGTTACAAGTGCATTAATATGTCTTAAATGAATTTTGTAATATTCATCATTTGACCTTCATAATTGACTGTAGGTGTAGATTTAGTTTAATAAAAAAGATCTTCAATGCATATTATTAAAAAAATCTTCAATGCATATTCTCCTACAGATGATAGGACGTGGTTTTAAAAGTACTTTCAATAACACACAGCCACATACTGTGTTGACAAAGGTATGAGATGAGGTGTAATAAAGTAGAAATTTTTTTTTGACTTTTGACCTTCAATTTGGAGTTTAGGTGTATATTTGGTTAAAGATCTATTTTGTTCATTGCTTTTACACATTGAAAAAGGACGTGTCTATAAAAGTTCTTTCAATAAAGATACAGCGATTTGCTGCGTAAAATATTATGAGTAGATTTGGTGGGAGACTTCATATCGAAAATCTATTGTCAAATGTGTGAGATGAGGTGTCAAATAGTTCAATAAATTTTGAAACTGTAGATGATCAATTGTCATATGTGTGAGATGAGGTGTCAAATAGATCAATAAATTTTGAGACTGTAGATGATCAATATTGAGTGTCAGTGTAGATTTGGATATAATTTTTAATCTCTTTATTGCATATTCAAAATGGAAAAAGAGGTGATGTTAAAAGGCCTTTCAGTACAGAGACAGTGACATATTTCAATAATGACGGTAGGAGTAGAATTGGTGGGAGACTTCATATCGATACTGAATTGTCATATGTGTGAGATGAGGTGTAAAAAAGTGAAATAAATTTTGAGACTGTAGATGATCCAAATTGAGTGTCGGTGTAGATTTGGATATAAAGATAAATATCTTTATTGCATATTGCAAATGGACAAGGACGTGATGTTTAAATGGGTTTCAATAAAGAGACAGTGACATATTTCAAACATGACGGTAGGAGTAGATTGTGTGGGAGATTTCATATCGATAATGAAGTGACAAATTAATTTGAGGTGAAGGGTTGAAAAAGCACAATAAATTTGTCACTGAGAGACCTTCACCCCACTTGGATGTCGGTGTAGATTTGGTTTAAGATATAATTTGTTGAATGAATATTCACATTGGATGACAGTAGTGGTGTTAAAAGGACTTTCAATAAATAGATAGTGACTGACTTCAAAATTGACGGTAGGACTAGATTTGGTGGGAGATTTCATAACGATAAACAATTGCCAAATGTAACAGATGAGGTGTAAAAAAGTACAATAAAATATGAGAGCAAAAAGACGTTAAAATTTGAGTGTACGTATAGATTTGGTTAAATATATAAATTCTTGATTGCCTATTCACAATGGCAAAAGAACGTGGTGTTAATAGGACTTTCAATAAAGAGACAGCGACATACATCACAACTGCCTGTATGAATAGATTTGGTTATTGAATTCAAATCGATAATAAATTGACATTATTTTTAAATGGACTTGTGATGAGCCATTTGATCTTCAATTAAAGGTATGAGCTGAGGTGGTCAATGAAATAAGTCCACTTTATTATGTGTTGGTCTTCAAGTGCACATTTTATAAGAAATTCACTTTTTAACTATGTGTTGGTCTGACACTAATATAGGCACTTAAAGTAGACTTTTCCAAAACATTCTATTTCATCCATTATAACTTAGAGTTGACTATTCCGTGAGTACGTTAAAGGCCAGGAACTCAATGGATCGACGTGCACATTCTAGATGAAGATAATACATTGTGCCAATACAGAACTCGTAAAGCTATTACATGTGGGATTGCATGCAATAACTGGGATGCTATCAAACAAGTAGAATACTTCATAATCTCGCAAAAGAGGAGCAAATTAGCAGTTAATAACGAATCGGGTAAGATATATTGCAACATTTTTTTTTTTTGTGCTCCTTTCGATAATATATCTTATATTTAAAAATCATACTAAGTTTAGGTAATTTACAATTTCAACCTGTTCATGTTTGCATTTATAATATATATATTGTTGTGAAAATGGTTTTGAAACCAGGATCGACAAATTTTACTATAAAGATACGTAGAGTGCATGATGGCTGAAGATTCAATAGAACCTACAGTCGGGCAAGAGTTTGTGACTATTGAAGACGCGTATGATTTCTACAATAAGTATGCTAATAGTGCAGGGTTTAGTGCAAGGATGTCATCTAGTAAAAAGCGGAAAGAGACGGATGAAATAATATGGAAGGCTTTTGTTTGCTCCAAGCAAGGTGAAACAGATAACACATATCACAATAAATTTTACGTAACAGATAGTTATGAAAGCCATGCGAGTGGAAGTTCAAATACTCAACGAAATAGGGGTGGTACAAGAGTCGGATGCAAAGCCAAGATGACAGTAGTTAAATCACACGGCCGTGATGTTTGGTCAGTTAGTATGTTTACAAAAGAACACAATCATGAACTTGCAACCCCTAAGAAAGTGCAGTTCCTACGATCCCACAGAAAAGTATCTGATGCAAAGAAAAATTTGGCAAATTTGCTTTCACTTGCGAATGTCCCACCAAGTCAAAGATTTTCAATAATGGAAATTGAAGCTGGGGGAATACAAAATATGGGTTGCACAACGCGGGATATGCTTAACCATAGTCAGGATGTGAGAGAAGAGATGAAAGGTCATGATGCTGATACAGTGAATGAATTTTTCTTAGGAGAGCTTGAAAAAAATCCGGCATTTCGCTTTGCGATTGACACTGACAATGAGAACAGGTTGCGGCGATGTTTCTGGGCAGACGGAGAAGCTCGGCGTTCCTATGCAAATTTTAGCGACGTAGTTGTTTTTGACACGACATATAACACTAATAAATATAGTATGATATTTGCTCCTTTTATTGGCGTAAATCATCATGGACAATCAATTGTATTGGGTTCAGCATTTCTTAGTGATGAGACAGTTGAATCATTCATATGGCTTTTTACGTCATGGTTGTCTGCAATGCCTAGTGTCGCACCTAAAGTTATAATAACCGATCAAGACCTCGCGATTTCGAAGGCCATCAGTATTTCGATGCCACAGACATTCCATCGTCTTTGTATCTGGCATATTACGTCAAAATTTTCTGATAAGATCGGGGTCGCAGCTCACATCCAATATTGGAAAATTTTTGAAAAGAGTATTTGGGGGTCCGACACCCCAAATGAATTTGAGGAGAGTTGGCATAATGCTCTTGCATCAAGTGGTTTGGTAGACCATGATTGGCTTTTGTCGCTATATGCGATTCGCAATAGTTGGGTGCCAGCTTATGCGAAAAGCATATTCTCAGCAGAAATGTCTAGCAGTCAGAGAGCTGAAAGCGCACATGCATTCTTCAAAAGGTATATTTCAAAAAACCACTCGTTGATGGAGTTCATTACACGGTATAACCGTGCAATGGGACATCAGAGACATAAAGAGTTACTGGCGGACCACATCGACATCAATGAAAGTCCAAGGCTACAAACTCGGTTTCCATGCGAAAGACAAATGGCAGGTATATATACAAAGTCAAATTTTCTTGCATTTCAGTCTGAACTGATCGAAAGTGAATCGTTGATCATGCGTGATGCGGAAGGTCCAATACACATGAATCAGGTGTATAAAGTTTATGATGCCCTTAATGATAGTGCAAAGGTTCGATATATCGTCAATGATAGAGAGGAAGATCATGTATCATGCAGCTGTAAGAAATTTGAGTTTAGAGGGATTCCATGCAGCCACATCATTCTATTTCTCCGAAGCTGTCAAGTTGCACTTATCCCAAACCGGTACATTTTGCATCATTTGACTAAAGAAGCTAAAGCAGGACGTGTAATGGACGATCTTGGGGTTGAAGTGACAGATGTTTTTGACAAAGCTTTGCTTACGAGGCATAATAAGTTAGCCCAAAAGTCGAGTAAATTGATCGATGCAGCTTCGCTATCAATTGAGGAGACGGAGTTTGTGTGTAATGCATTTGATAATATGAATATAACTATTCATGATCAGAATAAAGCAAGGGGATTAAGTGGATATAATTTTGGAGACCAAAATATGCCAAGCAAAGATAGTAATACAATACTAGACCCAATGAAAGCGAAGTCCAAAGGTTCAGGGAGAAGATTGAAATCTGGTAAAGACAAGCGTATACCCAAGGCCAGAAAATGCAATGCATGTGGCCAAAGAGGCGTTACGCATGACAAAAGAAACTATCCGAATATGCCTAGTCGGTTAGTACATTTGCAAACTAATAGTTTTTAACTGCAACCTTTTTATATATACTGTGGACTACATATAAATTAATTATTATTTGGATCAATTTGGAAATATATTCATATTATTGACTGACAAATTTGTGTTCTTGTGCTTAGGTCATTAAGGAACGAACTGAATAATCTTTCAACCGATTCTGAAGATTCGAACTTCACCCCACTTGGTGGTAAGCTCCACCCCTAATTACTAATACATTTGTTAAGTTATATATAATCGGGAACGATAAAAAATAAATCCATAATGTTCACATGTATATTTTTAATTTTATTATTTTGCAGATGAGAATTGTACAGGATTGAAATTTGATGGAAACTTCTAAATGAGCAAGCAACGTTCTGAGTGATTACTCTAAATTCAGATGTGGACTGTTGGTGGTAATTTGGCAGCTCTATCTACTTGGACTAAGTTGTGAGTGTTTACTTGATGAATTAATATTAGAATAGATTATAAATATTCAGACATGTGTTATATTTGTTATTTGAATGCATGATATTTAGAAGTTCCATTATGGATATCAATATTTATATAAATATTATCAATAATTGGAAACCAAAAAAGTGATAATGAATTCTGTCGTTGAGAGAGATAGTGATAAAATGCTTCATAAACACTTCATGTCGATGAGAGAGGGAAAAGTATGTGGGAAAATTTGTATTAAATTATTTCCCAATATAACATAATATACATTTCTCTCACAACCAACACAAACTGCTATTATACAAAGACTAAATTTTAATCACACCCAAAATTCACAACTCTTTCGGGATTGGCGGAGTCCTTAATATCGATATGCAGGAGTGGTCATTGAAAGCATTAGCCAAATAATAAGTTATAACGCCAAATTAGAATTATCGATAATAGTGGGTTTTCTAGCTTTCATAAAAGTGAGTGGAAAGCACTTATTATCCAAAAATCAAAATTACAAATTTACAATTATCGAAAATTGAGATTTTCAAGCAAAATGGATGAAATCAGCAAACGAAAATTGAGATTTTATTCCAAAATGGATGAAATCAGCAAATAAATTAGAGCACATATGAAATTTATAGTTAATATGATTGATAATAATAGTAGGTGTGAAGTATTGTGTGCCATTTGCAAGCATTTGGAGGGCAATTTATATAATGCTTTGGAGCATAATTGCAACCGCTAAATGCCACTTCAATGTATGAGTAAAAACTATTTCTATCAATGAAGCATCTTGAAGTGCTACATTACAGAAAAAGTGCTACATTAGAGCGTAATTTAACTATGCTATGTGTTCGTTTGACACAAACGGTAACTAAGTAAAATTAAGTTATTAAGGAATGATTGTTTTATTTTTGATTCATTTATTGAAATATTAAAAATTTTAAGTAACAGAAACACAATTTGCTTATGTCATCTTCAATGTAAATAGTAACTTATTTAAAATAAGAGCGAAGATTTAAAATCTTTGTCGGAGTCGCAAATAGATACATTTTTTCAAATGTTGAAGCCTAACATCATTCCTTCGCATCTCTATTATGTAAATTTAAATTTTTCATAGTAGTTAGAAGAGAGTCACAAAAATTCACAACTCTTTCCGACGCATAACGCTCCATCTGTATTCTACTATGCACGTCATCCAACGTGGTAGATGAACTAGAAGAAGCTACAGTTGAATCAGATCTATGCTCTCCTTCGCTGCTTGATGAATGGGCCAACTAAGTAGGAAGCCATTTGATGAACCCACAACCGTTGGAGCGTCCATTACTCTGAAAATTAAAGTCATTTTAAATACTATTAAAGATTTGGCCCATAAATTCTATATGTATGGTGTAATTTAGTAACTTACATGCGCTTGAGGACATATCCAAAAACGACGACCGATGTTACTACCTCGTCTAGCGGTTAATACATTGCATTGGCCACTTCCACATGGACACAGTTGCAATTCGTCTACCCACAAGAAGTACTCGCACGAGATTGGGGTTGAATGATCCGTCTGGTTAAACTGAATAAGTAGATAGTTAATTTCGTAGCCACACATCCTTATAATTCAAAGAATGGAAAATGATAAATATAAATTTGTCTATTTAATACCCAGAAAGGACATCGGTAGAAATCACGTCCAGGATTTTTTGTTGTGTTTGACGTGCTTCTCACACAAGGGCCCCGTCCGCACCGGCAAATGATACCAACCATCGATAAGGCTACTCAAATAGCATGAATACCTTTAGTTAATATGAAGATTAAGTGTATTCACTTTTTAATACGGTAAAAAAAATAAAATTAAACCATATGCACATATCTATCTCTTCATTTGTCGATTTGCGATGCTTACTCCAGAATTTTAAGCAACGTATTTGAATATTTACTATTTTCTTTTAATTCTCACTCTCAAGCAACTATCTGAAATGTCATGATAGCAGGTAATATACAGATTTTGACAAAATACATAAATGCATAAATGAATCTTTAACCATTTTATATCAACATTGAAAGCATTTTTTAAAAATTTTAATATTAAATATTAAGACCAAACAATAACATACTACTCACTTGCAAGAAATACATCAATGCATCTTTAACCATTTTATATCAAATTTGATAACATTTTTGTAAAAATTATAATATTAAATATAAAGACCAAACAAGAACATACTACTCACTTGCAAGTTTGAACCTTGGCTTCGGTATTGCATTCAGTGATTTGTAAAAAGCCACTCCCTAGGTGTGTCAATATATACCATACATGAAGAAAAAGGTAACTCATTCATTTATGCCCTCAACCCTTTACCTATCTAGTAATTATTACTAGTAACTTCGCATGTTGCTACCACTGCTGCTTTCAGAGATTTCCATCACATCTATCTCATATCGATATATCAAAGTATATTGTACTTCACTATATTACAAACCAAGTTGTATGTCATTGTATATGACAAAATTTTTTGTGATATCTGTAATATTCTCGGGTGGAATATATTGACCTTATGCATTCACGGGTATGAATGCAGGACAAGGAGCTTTCATGTTACATAGGTTACTGTGTACACGTGATTTTTATGAGATCGTGTGGGTATTTGTAAAGTGAAATCAATCCACAAGTCCATCAAACTGTTTTCAACTTTAATCACTTTTAATGTCCAATTAAACTGTTTGTTTTTTTAATGTTTGTATCATTTTTTTACTATAATACCCCTAGTAGGATATAAAATTTAAAATAATTTCCATTTTTATATATACTCCTCAATCATACACATAATTTCCATGTTACAAGAGTATTATCGATAATTGGATTTTCAATTTTCGATAATTGCATGCAATACTAACGCCAATTATTATTATCGATAATAATAAATAGAAATATCGATAATAGCATTGAAAATCACCACCTTTTATCAATATCACAGTTTTGGGGAATGGCGTTGGCTTGAAAATAGAATATTATGAAAAATGGTAAATTCAAATTATCATATATAAGTGCTTAATGCTTTCAATATGACGAGTAATGCATATGGATAATAAGTGCATGTACAAATATTATCATTTTTCGCTAATTTTTATATCCTCACTTTTCATATTTCTCATTCCATTATTAATCTTGCATGCATATGACGGGTTTTAATTTAAAATTAGTAAATAATGTGTAAAAAAAAAAAATTTAATGGTTTTAATTTAAATTCTATTTAATTCCTCAACTAAACATTAGTTAAATATATATTATATATTATTTTTTATTATTTAACTCAATAATTTAAAATCAAATGATTTTATAATTATTATTTGTAATTATAGTATGAAATAATTATAAGTATTAACGATAAATGGAACCCAATTATCGCTACTGTTAAAATTACGTTGCCAAGTATCGATAATGGTAAGGAGGTAACGTGGCATTGTTATCGATAATGCTGAGGAAGTGAGGAGAGTAACGTATCATGCAGTTGCCAATTATCGATAATTATCGATAATGCTATGGAGAGTAGCGTCTCATGCAGTAAAGGCATGGAGAGAATAAGATTGTCTTAGATGAGGAAATTAATTCCCAAACTAACCTACTTTTCATTTATCACGTAACCGACATAAACCCTGCAACATCAGTAGTTTCTTTTAATCTGAGCCGTTTCTCCAAGCTGATTTCGGGATTGACGGAGTCGCTCATGAGCGACGTCCCTCAGGATATCCGCACTCATATATATATATATATATATATATATATATATAGGTGCTATGGTCAAGTGCACCTGATGCATCTTGCATTAGGTGTCCTCTTGTAGAGCCACTTGCACTGTAAATTTTGGAACTTGACCGTTGGATTAGATACCCTATAATATATGTCATGCCTGCCAAAAATCAAAATGATCCAACGGTTGGTTTATGATAAAACTGACTGCTAAAAAATGATAACATTTTAAAGAACAAAAAAGTCATAGTTTTTCAAACTTACATTTTTCAAAAACCAACCGTTGGATCATTGTGATTTTTGGCACACATAACATACATGATAGGAGTATTTAATCCAACAGTCAGTTTTTCAAAATTTTCATTGCAAGTGGCTCTACAAGAGGGCACCTGATGCAAGAAGCATCAGGTGCACTTGATATTTGAAGTTCTATATATAAATATAAAATTTTACATGCATGGCGGCATGCATGGGTTTGCTAAATAGGTTCCTTCTATCATTAAAATCTCATATTGTTTTTTTTTTAACCTATTTTCCTATGCAGCAGGTTGGCAACTATAGCTTCATCATATGATATATTTACACACAAATATGAGTCGGCTACAAGTCAAATCATCCAACTGAATTCTTGCCAAAGAGGTATATGTGTTTTCTAGCTTTTTTGGCAAAAGACAGAAAATTATTGGTAGAGAAAGAAAGCAATCCAAGTGTATTTTGAAATTAAGTCCCATCACATGAAATTACACCTTGGATAAGGTACTATACTAAGAATACATAATAATATAAAGCAATTTTCTCTGCCCCTACATTTAGCAGAATAAATTGAGAAATAAGAGTAGAAAGAAGAAGCAACCCAAGGCCAAGTTGGACATAGCAAGCCCAGAAGATCCAGCTAACACAACATTTGTTCCTGAAATGAATGCTATCACCATTCCAATGAGAGACAAGTAAGTGAGGTTCCCTGCCCACTCCAGGAAGAACATAAAATTATGGCTATTTATTTCCATAGAAGCCAAAAAGTGGAAACACATTGAGGTCACAGAGAAACAGAAAGCAATAGTATCAGATATCAAAAATGATTTGAAAGCTGTTTTTCTGTTAAAATTTGCCATGCCTACATCTGGGTCATCACTTTTGTACCCACCAGGCATTGTGAAACCTGCTGCAAATGTGACAGTTGCAATAATGGTTGCTACCAATATATGGGTGCTGGCCATTTCCTTAAGATGATTAAATTTTAATTCCTTGTCTTCTACTGGTTTTCTTTTAGTCACTATTGTTCCCTTCATGGGTTCTTCTTTAACCTCTATTTCTTTGTCCTTTGCTGGTTCTTTCTTGCTTTCAATTTAGAGTTTTTCCTTCATTTCAACATTTTGATTCTCTGCATTTTCTCTTCTGAGAACTCCTTCCAAACTTGGTAACTGCCCACCCACAACAACTTTGTTGCGATTCGAAACTGAAGATTTTCAAATGTTGCAAAAGTCATAAGGTTATAAACTAAACTAGTTACAGGGATTTGAAACAAGAATTCAGAAAACAGATATTTGACACATATGGGGCTTAATTAAGGAATTTCGAACAAGAATTCAGTTGACACTTATGCATGATAAAAGTTTTGTGGTGAACTTGAGTACCATGACCCATTGGTGGGCTCAAATTAAAGTGTCAACATAGAAAAATAAGCAAATTAATTTAATACCCTCCCCCCTGGCCCCCTTTTTCATTTTCCTTTTCAGAAAACAGAGAAATTTCCAAAGTTCTTTTAATACCCCTAATATCATTAATTTCAATCAGGTCATCTTTCAGCTAAAGCCTTTTGCAGTCCTTTAATTTAATAGTTCACCACTTAATTAAAGAAGAAGAGAAAAGAAATTAAATAAAGAGAAAGTAGAGAAGAAAAATAATGTTTGACCATTTTCATTTCTTTGGTTATTGTTTGGTTATGTGGAGAAAGTAGAAAGAGAACAAGATGAAAACTAATTAATAATAAAAGAAAAGAAAAGAAGACCTTCCAAATTAGTTTTCCCTATTCTCTTCTCTTAATTCTCTCTTTTCTCTTTTCTAAATAGACTTAATTCCATAGACATCAGAATTATTTCCTTACAAAAAATCCTTTAAGATTGAGTCCATAGGATCATACCTTTTTAAAGTCAGTAAGCTCCATTTTGGATACAATAATTTTGATGGCAGTGAAACCCTCCTTGTTCATAGCCTTCTTGTCAACCCTTGTATCATCTAATAACTTCTTTACAATCTCATAATGTCCATGGAATGCAGCCAAGTGCCAAGATGTGTTCCCTTCTTTATCTTGCAAATTTATAAGACCTTCGAGACTCGGCGTCTTTAGAACATACTTGACTGTACCAACCATCCCATTTTCAACTGCAACATGAAGAGCAGTCCTTCCTCTCTTGTCCAGCAACTCACAAGTATCTGGGAAAGTTTCAATGATTTGCTCCATCACTTGAATGTGACCTTCCTTGGCTGCAATGAGAAGAACAGAGAGGCCTTCTTTGTCTTTTTGGTATACATTGTGTGGCATTTGATCATCATTTTCTAGTAACAGTTGAACAGCAAATGTGTTGCCCAAAAATGCAGCATAATGAAGAGGGGTCCATCCAAACTCATCACTTTCTTTGATTGCACAAGGGAATTGCTTGATAAATGTTTTCATAAAACCTAATCAATACAAACTAAGCTAAGTAAACATCCAACTTCAAATTAATTTAGGAGGGAAGTTCTATCAAAGTTAAATAGTAAATTGGTATATATGATAGTTAAATAGTAACTTTATATATAATAACAATACTAGCCTAAATCTAATCCAACCGTCGGTTTTTCAAAAATCACAGGGCCGTATATTTAGACATGAAAGGGAATCATGTCTAAAATACTAACCCAAATCTAAATTCTGATAGATTTATTTACCTTCTCCACGAATCGCTAACATTTCCTCCACTAGATTGAAATAGCCGCACAACACCACCGCCAAAACTTTTTTATACAAGTCGATCATAAATTGAAAGGATCGATAAAACAAAATGAGGGGATTAATTTCAATTCCATCCAAGTCGGAAAAGACACTTTTCAAATTATGACCTACAAGAGATAAATTAAGAATAAAAAATAAATAAATAAAGAGAACTAAAATCCCATGTAAATGAGCAAATTAAATGATTTAATTTTGCTAAAACTGTTGTAGCATAGAAGCTTATTTTGAAAAACTTATTTTGAAAAATCGATCATTGGATTTGATATCCTTTTCATGCATACAAAAAATCATACTGATTTGATTAATTTCTCAAAATATTGACAGTAAAAAACCGTCACATTTTGAAAAATAAAAAACTTATAATTTTAGCTAAAGCTAATCCAAACGAAGCCAAATTCTGACACACTGGATTGAGTTAGGAACTTAAAATTTTTGTTGCAAGAATTTAAATGGATCGATTAATTAATGAAAATAAAATGCTTACGAATGATAGCAGCATGCAAGGCATTCATCTTGTTCCTTCCTTGATAAGAACATTCTGGAGCACTTTTGAGAATATAGCAAGCAATTTCAAAAAGTTTTCTATCCACAGCCAAGAAGAGTGGAGAATCTTCATTAGCATTTATAAAACCAGCCAATTCTGGGTCTTTTTCAATCATCAACTTCACAATATCCAAGTGCTCATTTCTCACAGCATTATGCAGAGCTGTATCCTTCTCAAGATTCACCATCCTCAATAGCTCTTTATTTGCTTCAACTTCTCTACTTTCGCTATTTAAATGGCTGCCTATAACATCTGCAATCTCCAAACAACCTACAGTTGCTGCAATATGGAGTGGAGTGTCACCTGTTAAATTTGCTTGGTACAGAAGTTGTGGGTGTAAATCAATAATCTTTTCAGCAAACTGCTTCTGTTTAAATTTTACTGCAACATGAAGGGCACTATTTTTTTCTTGTGTTTCTTGGAGAAAGAAACTTGGGTCCTTTTTTTTTAAACAGATCAATACTGCCAGAGGTTGCTGCTTTGTAGAGTTCAGGATCCATGGCAAGCTAGCTAGCTATGTGTTCAGATACAGGCCAGTACCTTAACCTGGAAGAGAGTTAAAAAGAAGCTTAAATCTTATGCCCTGTTTGTTTGGAGGGATGATTGGGAGGATGAAAAAGCGGAAAGAAGGAAGTTTGGGAGTGTGATTGGTAAGAATGGGGAAGAGAGAGGGGAAGGGGAGTCTTTTATAAATACATAATACCGTAGATTTTTAAAATGCAAACTTTTAAATAATTCTGACAATATATACCTATGGATGCTATGATATGATGTGACAACATCTATTAATAGGTGCTGTTAGAGATTTTTACTTTTTGAAAACCGATTGTTAGATCGGTGCGAGTTTTGATAGATGAGACATGAATAAGAAAGTTATCTAATGCAATTGTTAGTTTTTCAAAATACCTATCCATTGGCTCTCAAAGGGGATAAATTAAACAATTAAATAGGTATGTATTCATATAATAGAAATGATCGAGTCGGCATATATTTAAGTATGAACCTAGCTAATAGATAATTGTGGAATACATATTTTGAAAAATTGACCGTGCATTGGACGTACAAGATATTATACTTATGTATGTCATGCATGACAAAAATCATAGTAATCCAATGGTCCAGAAAGGAATGCCACTGAAAAAAAAACTGTGACAGTTTTTAGCGGTTCCAGTTTTTTCGGTCTATATCTTAAGATGTTTACATTGAATTAACGGAATTCTTAACATGCATGACATCGTAATGCCATAGAGCCAAAATTCTCAGTGACAACAAATCTACTGTTGGAAGTGCATCCTGTTTTGTTTGTAATATTCATTGCATTATGCCATTATCCTTTTCTCCAATTACTTTTCTAATTATTTAGCATTAGATTTTTTTAAAAAAAATTATTTTTGGAGTACAAAATTTTATTTGATTTAACAGATAGAATGATAATAATTTTTAGATGTCTTGAAAGATAGTAGGATAGTTTGCTATTTTCATACTAGAATATATCCTAACCTATGCAACAACCGCTTTTAGTATGAAAATTTTAATATATAAAAATATGTTTTGAACATAGCTTTAATTTAAGAAATATGTGAAGAGAGGGTACCTCAAAAGTGATTTGAAAAAAAAAGAAAGAAGCAAACGGACCATCAATATTCTAAACACAAATAAATTAACAATATAAGTTGGTGAAACGTCTCTCATCTTCTCAATGTACATACACACGAAAACAAGTGAGTTAAGGCTGTAATTATAAGCCATTGCGGATATAAGCAGAGCTAAAAAATTTATCATGGAGAGCAAAGATTTGAGAAAGAGTGGAAGAGACTAGTGGAGAACGAGAATCAGACCTAAAGAACTAGAAACACACACAATTTATATATATTTGGTTACATTAGAGGAGATTCGATTCTCAAATCCTAACTCCTTTTCTCTCTTACATCCTCACCAACTCAATTACCTCCAATGGCTTAATTAGACGCAAATTCGAAATAGTCATGCATACGCTTTGCTCGATTATAGAAATGGGTAAAAGGTCCCAATTCAAAAGGCTTAATTTGAATTTTTCCTTACTGATGTAGTAAAGTTCTTTCACCAGTTATAGAAGATGAATTCCAACTGCATGGATTCATGATTAATTCAAGTATGGTTAACCATCATCATCTCCTTTACAAAAGTGTTCTCGATCATAGAGTAAAGAGATCGAGATGGCCCTCCAATCTCCATCATGGACTATAACAAGGCTAAAATGTCCAACATTATATATTTTTTTTTATTGAATATTTTTTGGTATGAAGATGATTGATCAGAGATGTCACATCAACATTATTTAAATTTTCCTGTAATTAAGATGAAGAGGACTATTTTTCTCCAATGTTTCTGGGAGAAAGAAACTTGGATCTCTAATCCCTACCATTCATACGCCTGAATTTGAAGAATTACATAAAATTCTCAATTCCAATATTTTCACAGAATTTCCAATAAGGGCATTTTCATACAAAACCAAAAAAATTAGTGTAAATACTTATAAGGCGGGCTCATTGCCGTAATTGTTGTAAAACACAGGTTTATTGCCGTGAAATGCCCTAAAAATGAAATAAATTTTTTTTTTTATTCGGATAAGGGCAACTATAAATATCCCCCGTCCAAATTGCCAATGGATCATAAAGATCTCGAAATTAGCTTATAGTATGATTAGACAAACCTAAGGCGCGCTAATCTTAAATTATCAATATGAAAAATATTAATGAATTAAGTTTGGTAATATCCAAAAGTTAGTCCAAGTGAGGCATAAATTAAACACTTATATTAATTATGGTACTAAAAGAGCTTTCGAAGAATTCTATTTTTTTTTTTTTTTTTGTGCGAGGATGATTGATACGTCACACCAACATTATTAAAGACCATGTATCAAAACAAGTCGCTCCAATTACTTCGTATGCACTATTTCTTTTTTTGGATAAGCAAGAATTTATTAATCCAAAGAGGGCAAAGCCCTAACGAACAAAGAAACCGAGGCCACAAAACCTGCGGAAAAACGGACAGAACCTCCCCTAAAAAGGGACTAAAACCAGAAAAACCTGCCTAAAAAAACAGACAGAAACCAAAAGAACTAAAGCAGAACAACACAGCACCAAACAGCCCACAGCCCGGGCACCAGCAACCAAAGAAACAAGCACAAACGCCCACAGCCCGGGCACAAGCAACCAAAAAGAAAATTACAAAGAAGAACCTATACTGAGGATATCTGTAGAAATTCCCCAGTTATCACAAAGCACACGGTTCCTATGGTTATCCTCAACATTCCTAACACTCAAAACCCTACTTTTAACATCAAATTTTATACTATGAATGATAGTAGTAGGAGGTGAGTAAGAATTTTCATGCACTCGCCGGTTTCTCTCTCTCCAGATATGATAGATAGTAGCCGCCCAACTCAGCTTTTTGACCGTTGAAGGAAGCTTATTATGCTTTGAAGTTGAAATTTCCCATATAAGCTCATTTGCCCACACTCTAGGAGTCCGCTTGATGTTGCTGAGGAGAAGAATTGACTGCCAGATCTTAGCTGTGGAACTGCATTCGAAGTACAAATAATTTCTAGTTTCCATATCACTCCTACAGAAAACACAGGTTGCATCATTAACAATACCCCAATGCAACAATTTATCCATAGTAGAAAGCCTATTTTTAATACCCAACCAAAGAATAAAACTGTGTCTTTTGATGGCTAGAGAGAACCAAATACAACTGTACCAGTCCACTTCAGGGAGACGACCTCTGATCTTGTTCCAAGCAGAAGGAATTGAGAAAAGACCATTATTAGACTCTTTCCAGATCACTTTATCCCCAACTTCCACAAAGGGAGCTGGCATCCCCATCTGAATCTGTCTGAGCTCAAGAAGAACAAGGGAATTTGTAACAGGCCAGTTCCAGTTCCCTCTGCGAATAACAGCATCAACCTTGGCTTGACAAGAGAAACCAGATTCATAAATAATATGATCGCCAAAAAACTGAGAGATGGGACCACAAGGTAACCAGTTATCGTGCCAAAGAAAAGTATTCTTTCCATTGCCAATCCTGTGGAAAATAAGAGGTCTAGCAAAATCTCTCATGCTAAGGATCTTCCTCCAGCTCCAAGAACTTTCTGCAGGGGTTTTGATGCTCCAAAAGCTCCTACCCCATAACAAGTACTTATCCACCCAAGCAACCCAAATAGAACCAGAACAGGCAAAAAGATTCCAAATATGTTTAACAATAGAGGCTTTGTTCCAGTCTTCAACACGCCTTAGCCCAAGCCCACCTTCTTTCTTAGGGTTGCACAAAGAACTCCAGCTGACTTTAGCCCCTGAAGCATTTGAAGCCTCTCATTTCCATAAGAAGGAACTAAACAGTTGTTCAATTTTCAATATGATGCTCTTTGGAAGGATAAAAGCATTGCACCAATACACTTGGATACCATAAAGAACAGAACTAAGAAGTTGCAATCTACCAGCATAGGATAATCTCTTGTTAGTCCAGGAATTTATACGTTTAGCAATCTTCTCTAAAAGAGGTTGGCAGTCAACAGCTTTCAGTTTAGATGATATGAGAGGGACTCCAAGATATTTAACAGGAAGCTTACCTTCTTTGAACCCCAGGATATTTATGATGCTTTCTTTTGTCACAGAAGAAACACCAGCACAAAAAACCACACTTTTCTCATTGTTGCTCTTCAGACCAGAGAGGCCTTCAAAAAGATCAAGGGAGTTCTTGAGAACATTGACAGAATTAGTATCTCCATGAGCAAATAAGAAGAGGTCATCTGCAAAGCATAAGTGAGAGAGCTTCACTTTACTACAACGGGAATGGAACTTGAACTGATCAGAAGGTGAAGCTCTTTGGAGAATTCTGGAGAAAACTTCCATAACCAACACAAACAGGTATGAAGACATTGGATCACCCTGCCTAAGCCCTCTTTCACCAGCAAAAAACCCCTCCAGGTTACCATTTAAAGCAATAGAGAATTTAGGAGTGGAGATACAAGCCTTAATCCAATTCACAACCAAACTGGGAGTGTTAAGAGAATCCAAAACAGCAATCAAGAAGTCCCAATCAACTGAGTCAAAGGCCTTCATCAAGTCAACTTTGATAGCACACCTAGGAGAGCCATTTAGGCGATGGTAATTCTTCATGAGCTCCTGGGTGAGTAAAATATTATCAACAATTCTCCTTCCTTGCACAAAAGCAGATTGGTTATCACTAATAATCTTAGGAAGACAGGCTTTTAATCGATTAGCAATAATCTTGGAAATACATTTATAAATTACATTGCAGCAAGATATAGGTCTGAAATCATTCATGGAAGAAGGATTGGAATTTTTGGGCACCAAAGCAATAATAGTAGCATTAACTTCCTTAAGCAACTTCCCGCTTTGAAAAAAAGGAGAGAATAGCCTTTGTAACATCATCCCCAACTATATTCCAGCATTTCTTAAAGAAAATGGATGAAAACCCATCAGGCCCAGGAGCTTTATCATCTTTAATGGAGAACATGGCATCTTTAACTTCAATCGAAGTAATTTGGGAGTTGAGAATGTTAAGCTGATCCTGGTCCCATTTAAAATCCTCCAACTTGTTCAACTCATCATGAATATCTAATCTGGATGCATGCTTCGTACCAAAAATGTGTTGGAAATAAGAGACAGCTTCAAATTTAATCATATCTTGATCATCAATTTTAACACCATCTTTATTCAACAGACACTTGATGGTATTAGAACCATTCCTTGCTTTAACCGATTTATGAAAGAAAGAGGTGTTCTGGTCTCCAAGCTTTAACCACTGAATTCTAGACTTTTGCTTCAAAAAGGCCTCTTCAGCACTCGATAACTCAACAAACTTCTTCAAACAATCTTTTTCAATAGAAATACTCTGGATATCTTGAGGATTATGAAGAACATTATTCTGAGCAATGAATAAATCCTCACGAGCAGCTTGAACTCTTTCTCTTAGCTTGCCAAAATTTTCAGTATTGAGAGTCTTCATTTTCTTTTTCACCTCTTTAAGTTTTCTGTACAATACATACATAGGATAGCCATCAAATTCCATGCTCCAAACTTCACGAACAGTAGGTAAAAACTCAGCATGGTCAGCCCAAAAATTGAAGAACTTTAAGGGAGGTTTTCTCTTGAAAGCTGGAGAATTCAAGGTAATCAACATAGCACAGTGGTCAGATAAGACAGGAGGTTTAAACTCAGCAAAGATCTATGAATAATTTTATTAGGTCTATTTATATGAGCTACGTACCACTTCTTAATTTATATATTGATTAATTACTTGTTCAACTTTTAAAAATGATTATTAATATTTTTTAATATAAAAGGCATTTACGACTTTTAAAAATAATTATTAATAAAAATGAAAACTTACACATATATCCATCTCAAATCAACATAAAGTTTATTATTTATTTACTTTTTTTGTCAAGAAATTCATTGGACTAATGAGCTACATAACGTACATCTTCTCATTTTCCTAAAATTTTCCCCATCTTGATAAAGCTAGACAGGTTCGAATCCTGATACAACCACCGAGAGATTTTACAGGCAGGTGACACCTTCCACATAAAGTTTATTTGATTTTCTAATTCTTCATAGCTTCCTTCTACCCAAGTATCCACAAAATTACTTGCATACTTATAGATTCACCAGTCTTACAATATGTTGCAAAGTGCTCGCAATTGTGGGTCACTAAGTCATAATTACCAAACCCATTTCTGAGGAGGTTACGGGCAGTTTCCACAACTTCATGTATTGGCTTAGCGTGGTAAAACCAGGGAGGCTTAGGATTTGGTTGTACGGTGATGAAGCTTCCATACACCATGATATGCAGTCGTTCCCCATCAAGGAAGCAGTCCACACAAGTTTCAACCACGCCACTCATGGCTGGTGTGTGACCACATTTTTCACATGTAGAAGAAGAAAGACTCTTAGAAGATTTATTTTTTTCTGGAGGAAGGAAGTGAATTACCTTGTCATTACCCACATATATTCCTGGCATTGAATGCAGCATGTGTTATTGTATGTAAATTAAAGTGGTAAACAGAAATAGAAATGATCGATGCACTCAGCATATGCTTACATCAGTTTATGTAAGTATAAAAATTAGTATATAATTGTGGGATACATGTTTTAAAAAACTGACTGATATATTAGATAATATATATACTTCTATATGTCATGCAGGCATGTCAAAAATCATAGTGATTCAATGGTTGGTTTCTCAGAAACTTCAGTGAGAAAAATAGAGACAGTTCTAGGCAATCAGGATTTTTTTGTTATATATTTTGAGTTTCTTACATTGGATCACCGTGATTTTCCACAAGGATGACATCCATAAGAAGAATATCTAATCCAACATTTATTTTTTCAAAATATGTATCCCACAGTTTTCTACTAGATTCATGCTTATATAAGATATATAAGCATATGTTGATTAAATCGGGAGAGAAGTGGTAATTAAAAATTAAATAAAGAACAAATCCAACTATATCTTAATGCTTAATTAATATGTGAATTAAATTTGGGAAATAAAGAAGATTCTCTTCTAGGAGTCAATAGGGCAAATCAATTATTATAATAAAAAATAAGTATCTTAAAATAGCATTACTCATGCAGATCTAAGGAAATAAAAACGAACTTTAAGGTATAGACTTTTAGCCCTAAATCCTTGGGTATAAAACTTTTTTTTAGGGGCTTATGTATCATTTTCCCCAAATATTAGAGAGAGAGGTTTCATTTCTTAAGAATCATAAATTTAGCACATTAGAACGAAATTCTTTATTTCTTTTTCTTTTTTTTATTTTGTTTTTTGCCGAACGATAGAAATCTACTCCTATCACCCAACAACTCTCTTTTTTATTTTTTTATTTTTCATTTTTTGTGAAAAAAGAAAAATGTAAAGGAACACACGGTTAGGTCAACAAGACATCAGACCACTAGAAATCCTTTTAATGCTTATATAAAAAGAAAAATGTTATGCAAAGTTATAAAGTATTGCTATAAAGAAGAAAATGCTGTAAATTTTCAAAAATATCCATTTGGGTGAATTTTCAAAACTAGGCCTATCTTTTTTGTAGAAGTACTTTGTAACTGCTAACAATGTATAGCAATATTACTCTTGTATAAAATTAAAAAAAAAATAAGAGTAACTCACCGTGGTGGAATGCTAATCCGAAATTCTTCATGGTTCTGTAAATATGGTCACCCGGTTGTAGGTCATTAGGCCTGGCCTGTTGCTGTCCCATCTCTCTCTCTCTCTCTTTCTCTGTGTGTGTGTGTGTCTTTCATATAGCAACACTCCAAATTTATAGAGAGCTAGATGATATTGCAGCTTCAGAATTAATCAAAGCTTAGATGAGAGAATTGATCAATTAAAGGAGAAACGGATTACTGACTCAAGCAACTAATGGTTCCAGGTTCCAATTAATGGAAGACAGAGATGGAGAATCACTTTATGTAATAATGGGCGTGGAATCCATTTTCCATCCCATTTTCAAGGACAACAATATCATGCCAATGCTTCGATATCAAATATTGGTACGTACATAGGCGCAGCACATAAGTTGATCTTTGCTTAGGAATCAAATAAAGCTATTGAAAATGGCTCCAACATCATAAATAGATCGAATTGTACATATATTTATCTGTGCATATATGAATGGAATAATATTCAAGCTTCAGAGTCCAAAACTTGGAATGGAGAATCACTTTTATGTTTATTAGTGGGGGCTTGGCCGGTCATCATATTGTCAAAGGACAAAAAAAATATGGATGCTTCAATGTCGAATATTGGCACTGCAGATGGTCGAGTTCATCATCTTAATTGTATAGGAATCAAATAAAGATGTCAACATTGGATTAGGAATAATTAATTTCATATCTTGCTTTAACTTCTATCATATATCGAAATGACAAAAAAAGAAGTTGCATCCTAATTTGTTTTGGCTTTAACTTCTATCCTCTATCTTGCTCTCTCTCTTCCTTTTTTTTTTTATTTAGAACAGAATATGATGTGCAGCACCGACTTAAGCAATGGGTTCATCTAATTCTATAAATGCTAATTTATAGAATTTTTAGATTTTTACAAAATTTACATACAAATAAACATTGAGGATGTTCATCTAATTTTGACAAAGTTATGTCTATTAGTTTATGCCTAATTTATTCATTACTTTACCTCTTGAGATTTTACTTTGAGGAAAAAAAAAAAAAGAGCAACTGTTGGATTTGTAATATTTTGATATTTTCTACTATGTTTGCAAGAATGTGAGAAATTTCATGGAAAAAAGAAGAAAAATTTCAATGTTAATGCTCGTCATGGCCTTGTTTTTTATTTTATTTTATTTTCCTTTCCAGTTGTTGGTCAAAATTAAACGCACATTATCTGCTTTACAGCGGTCACAAGTAGTTAATTAGGTAGCTTTGCATTAAGCTCAAAATCCTCATGTCTAGAGCCCGTAATTAACTCTAATAAATTAATGCAACTCTTGGTAGGCATGAATTAATCCAGGAGCCTATTTAATTTGGAACACATATATAAGATGCCTGAATCAAATTGAGTAATTCTTGAGATGGACTTTCTAAAAAGTCATTTAGAAAAAAAAAAAAAATAGGTTTGGCAAATGCAAATTTAAAAATTTTTTTTTTTAAAAAAACTAAATATTCTTTTTTAAATATAACTTTTTCTAAAAGTCCATTTGAAAAAATTAACCAAAAATTTTTTTTTTTTTTTTTCTAAAATAACTTTTTAGTGTAGGAAGTTCATTTAGAGCCTTTCAAAAACTACTCCAAACGACCACTTCATTTGCTGGCTTTTGAGATATAATCTCCTTTTTCGGCTTGGTTCGGTCGGTCTACTATCGATTTTGATAGACGCTAATTTGAAAAAAAAAAAAAAAATTGTGTCACCCAAAAAAATTGTCACTATCAACTCCTATGTTCTCTCTCTTTTCAACTACTAGCAATGCGAAACGTGTTATGCATGAAGTAATTTGAAAATTGTGTCACCCAAAATCAACTACTAATAATTTTCAAATAAAAACCTATTATGCATGAAGTAATCAACACTACCAAGTACTAATTTCCAAAATAAGTTTTAATTGGACTAATTGATACAACTAAAATCAAACAAGCATGCATTATGCAAATAGTAGGGGTGTATCGACCGGTTTGGTCAGTCTATACCCTCATTATATGAACCAAACTAATCACCTCGGTTTGAGGAAAATAAAAACCATTAAGGACCGTGTCACTCATTAAAACCAACCAAATAGGGCGGTTTGGTTTGGTTTTGGTCGGTTCAATCGGTCCCGTTCGATTTTTGAACACCCCTGCCTATGTTTATTCATGTAATTAATTAAAAGTAGAGCATTAGTCTTATAGTACTTGTTAGGGATGGCACAATTGGTCGGATTTGGGACGGTGATAAATATCCCATCCCATTTTTTATTGGACAATTCTCATTCCTGTCCTGATCATATTTAGATCCATTCCATTTATTAGTATCAACACAAGACGTACAGGACATTTACTGTATATGCATAATTTATAGTTTAAATAGCTATGCTAATGAGCATCCTGTAATTCGCCCCATTTTTTAAGTAGAAGTTTGAGTTTCAAAAGTGATTTTAGACAAAGCCAATCCAAACAGGGCCTTGCACCATATATTTTTATGCAGTATTTATCCTAAACTACTAATGTGACTATAAGTATATTAGTGAAGTTCATGATTTTTCTCAACATATTATAATTTTTATGAATTAATTTCTCCATATAGTAAATAAAATTCTTAATAAATAAAATATACTGAGAAAAATCATGAAATTTTACCAATATGCCTATAGACCCATTAGGAATTCAGGATAAATACTGCACAGAAAAACAACAATCTTTTTTAATTAGTTAAAAACACAAATGACTATTTTACATGAGGGGGTAATTTGATACAATCTAAGAGTTTAGGGGGCACATTGATGCAATCAAAACAAAGGACTGTGAAAATAGCCAATAATTTAGGAGGGGATCGAAGTGTGCGTAATTTCCCCTATATGTAGGGGAAATTAGTCATCCCTTTGATCTGACGGTGCAAACTTAGTCACCTGATATATATAAGCAACCATCCAGTGAGCAAGATGGTAGCATTCATGTATATATATATACAGTAATGATCTATGTCCACGTATACTGATATATGTTATCTTGACATGAAGGCTATAGATTATTGTAGGATGCATATTTTAGAGAACTGGCCATTGGATTAGATACTATACTCTTGGATGTTGTGCACGCCAAAAATCACGGTAATTATCCAATGTTAGGATTTCAAAATATAGTTATGAAATACTATGACCGTAGAAAACTGTCACAGCTTTTTTTAGTAACATTTTTGAGAAATCGACAGTTGGATGACTGCATCTGATTTTTGGCGTACATTGTACAAGTATAGCATCTAATTCAACAACCATTTTATCAAAATATGCATTACACAATAATCTATAAGCTTCATGGGGACATAAGCTTATATCATCATATGTAGACTTGATCATTATTCTATCTCTGTATATATATATATATATATATATAAGAACCAGCACTCTAAATTAATTTGTAGACGGGTTACATCCACTCTCATTGCTCCAATGTACTTCTAAGTTCTAAGGTTGTAAAACGCTCGATCACGTGGTTGAGTGTCGAAGACAACAAAATGGATTGTGTTGCAAAGAACTTTCATTTTTATATTTAGGACTTGTTTGGGATACCTTTAACTTATGCTTTTAAAGTAGAAGTAGAATTGAAACAGAAGTTCAAAAAAACAGAAGTAGAAGTGAATTATGTTTGAAATTAACTAAGACACATTAGAGATTTTTAATGAAGTTAAATAACAAGGGGTTGGTGTTTGTAATTTTCATTAAAGAAAAGTAATTTATGCTTTTCTTAAAAGCATGTGGCTAGTTATAACTTCATCCAAAAAGCAATTTATCTACGCACTACTCTATTTTTATCCGATCGGGCTTAATTTTGGACACCAAACTTGTATATGCTTCTCTATCCAAAGAAGCACACACTTTATTTAATAACTTTTTGATTCTTCTTCCTTCTACACAAGTGAAACCAATAATTTTACTTGCATACTTACAGCATGACCAGTCTTACAATATGTTGCAAAGTGTTCACAATTGTTCGTAAGTAGGATATAAATTCCAACCCCTGTCTGAGGAGGGTAAAGGCAGTGTCCACAACTTACTGAGCAAGAAAGCATGCAAGGATGATTGAGTGTGTGCTTAATCCTCCTCCTCCAAAATTAGTGGGGTAAGGAGGATTAAGCTGGGAATTAAGTAGGATGAATCCTCCATACTTCATGATTTCCAGTTTTTCCTCAGCAAGAAAGCAGATGGGGCAAGTTTGAACTAGGCCATCCATGTTTTGTGTGTATCCACATGTGTCGCATTTAGGATAAGAAGTTGTATTTTTTGATGGACCAAGGAAGTGAATTACCCTCTCATCACCCACATATATTCCTGTCATTCAAAGGAGCATGCATGTGCTATTATTATATGTTAAAAGTGGTAAATATTAGCAGAAATGTTCCTATAAGTGTATCGATACTTTGTAATGATGCATAGCATTACTCTTATAAAAGGCGGGGAACTGACCATGATGGAATGATAACTTGAACTTTTTCATGCTTCTGTAAATATGGTCACCTGGTTCTAGATTACTAAATACTAATCTCTGCGTAGGGGCGGAAGCAGAAATCTTCTTGAAGGGGGTCAAAATCTTTGAGTAAATATTAATGTTCCTTAATTCTAGAAATTAACATGATTAATATCAATGAGGGTAGTCAACTCAAATTGGTCACTTGGAACATAACATGATTAACATCAATGAAATGGTTAAATTTGTAAAAAAAAAAAATTCGAAAATTCAGGGAAAATACAGTATTAAATTCGTAAAACCAAACCTTAAATTAATATTTGATTTCTAATGCAAGAAGTCGAGAACCACGGATTGCACTTTGCATTTCTACTGATGATCTTCTCTGCACGCAAATCACGATTGGAAGAAGAGAACTGAACATAAAAAGAGAGAGAGGGAGAGACTGAGAGAGAGAGGGGCATGGGCTGATGGGCGCATGGCTGATGGCTAGACAGCAGGGTGTAGAGCAAGCCAAAAGGTGAATAGGTGAGAGAGGATTGAGGAGAGAGAAAGAAGGATAAAGTGGGGTAGCTGGTACTCTGGGGAGCAGGGGCGTGTGGCAGGCTGGCAGCAAATTAGAAAAATTTGAGAGAGAGAGAGAGAGTGAGAGAGAAAGAGTGGGGCTGGGGGCAGGCCACATGCCACAAGTTCCACATGTCACAAGTAGTATAATTTTTTTTTTTTTTTTTAAGAAGTCAGTGGGGTCAACTGACCCCTC
This sequence comes from Hamamelis virginiana, assembly GCA_017140935.1. Classification (NCBI taxonomy): domain Eukaryota; kingdom Viridiplantae; phylum Streptophyta; class Magnoliopsida; order Saxifragales; family Hamamelidaceae; genus Hamamelis; species Hamamelis virginiana. Next base: position 1,895,816 of record JAESVK010000134.1, read on the forward strand.
AAGCACCCTCCTCCCTCCGCCCCTGTCTCTGAGGATGACGATTTGCCTCCTGACAAAGATGATTTGGCTCCTGTCACACTGGCCAATGACGATTTTTGTCCCATCTATCTCTTTATGAAATGTGTGTATGGATGTATGTATGTGTAATGATGATCTGTTCTTTCATATATACTAGCAATGCACCACGTGCGTTGCACATGTAAATTTTTGTGAAAAAAGTTTAATGAATGAAATATGATTTGGATAATATATAACTAAATGAAATGTTTGAAAATCAAATTATATAGGTATTTATAAGAAATATAATTCCTAGCATTACATCGCATGCGATACACATGTAATATTTTTAAAAAAAATATCTTAAAGGAATCAACTATATTGTAAATAGTACAACTAAAATAAATAGCTAAAGTTGTTGAGAACTTTCATTTATAAAGATTTTTAGAGATTTAAAATTACGTAAAAATATTATTAAATCAATAAATATGAATTCAGTATATTACATTATTTTCATAATAGAACTAAAACAAAATTATTTGATAAAATTAGCAGCAAAATTGCATTTATTTTTTATTTTTTATTTTTTATTTTTGAAAATAACAGATTGAATATAAATTATACCATATTTAGTTATTTGACAATCAAGTTATATAGGTATTTATAAGAAATTTTAATTTGATTTGGGAAAAAAATTTATTTAAATTTATGGTATTTTATGAAATCATACTTATTAATAGAATTTTAATTTAATTAAGAGTACCTTTCCTATAACTAATAAAAGGCAAAAGTTTTTTCTTTTTTCCTATAATTTATTTAAATTTTTGCTTCTTTTTTCTTTTTCTTTTATTTTTTTCCTATGCTTTGTTTAGAACCTGCGCCCAGAGAGAGAGAGAGATGCAGTACGTAAAGCTACAAGCTGCGCGCTGCAATCAGACGGTGCCATTTTAGAACGAAATATAATGTGCAGCACCAGCGTAAGCGATGGGTTCACGTACTGAAATGGCACACAGAGATGACGAGTCGCTGCTTCTTCTCAAGTATTCTGATCTCGGTCTTCCTCTCTGTTGCTGATGAAGATTCTAACTCCAAGGTAAGGCACAAAATTAAACTGCCATCATTTTAATTTCTCTGGTTTTCTTCAGCTTAGATCTCTTTTCATTAAACCATAACATTCCATCTTCATCAGAAATCTTCCATCCAACCAATACCTAAATCATAAAATTCACATATCATAATGTATACGCATTTAATTTCTTCTATGTTGCAGGATAATCAGTGCGTGTAAACTCTGTACGTAAAGACAGGTACTTCAAGTTCGGAATAATCATCGGCGATGCCGCCGACAGGTCAGTGTGGGTCCCAAACCTCGAGTCATGGGGCCTAATGGATTCGAATCATGACTACTACGAGCGTGACAATCTTGACATATATAGTGGCCGTGGCCCATGTATGGGCGCACCAATGTGTAGTCTCAACTTGACCTCTGATGGATCTAGGTTTCACCATGGCTGGTTCTGTGACTATGTTGAGGTCACATCTACTGGACCTCACAAGCACTGTAGCCAAACTATTTTCTATGTTGAACAGTGGCTTGCCACTGATGCTCCTCCATATCAGTTGACGGCTGTTGTTGATGAGTGTAAAATGGAGAATACTCCGCCGAAGCAAGGGAACACTGGGACTTTTTATGGTATGGAATGTTAAGAGGTCTGCTTCTGAATAATTGTAAGCATATTGGGGATAATGTCAATGTGTAGTTAAGAGAAATTGGTATTTTTATTCAGGCCGGCCCTGAGGTTTTGGATGCCCTAGGCGAGCTCCTAAAACGATGCCCCTAATACTTATTGACTATTTTGTTTTTATTTTTTTTTTGTGCATAACATTGTTGTTAATAATCTTTTACCGAGTAGTAGACATAATGTTTTAGTTGGTTTACGAAGTAATTTTATCTGGAAAGCAAAGAACTGGATCATAGGCGATGATCATCATGTTTAGTAATATTTGATACTTGACTTAATACTGATGAACTTTCTATGGAATGTCAAAACTTAATAAATTGCATGTATGCAGTCGGCATTTGTGATGATTTCTAAACAATATAAACATGTAAGTAGATATTTTGGACTGAGATACCTTTGTTAAAATCTTAATAAATTAAATTTATCTTGAAACCATATTTGTTAATTACAAAATTAGTTACTGCAATAAAGATTGTTTTCTCAAAATAATTTTATTACTAATTTTTCTCCACTAATGGGAATAATCTCAGGCAATGTTGTCTAGGGTTTCAATTCGGAAGTTATGTTTGTTAGTTTTTTATATTTTCGATCTAATTAAAGGGCCGATTTATTAGGTATTTACTTAGTTCATCAATATCATTAAGTAAATAAATGAGAAAATGAATGAACGGAAAATTGTGTAATGTTGGCAATCTGAAAATTAAGCATAATTACTCCTTAAGGATTCTTGAGTGAGGACTCTGAATTTGGGAGAGGAATTCTAGCTTTTGTACTAGAAAGAAGTAAAAGAACCCCACTTTCTAATCTTAATGAGAGAAGGTTTACTGTGAGTAAGCACTGTTGATAATGGTGGTAGTGGGAATTCAGACGGCGGAGTCCCGACGTCCCGTCCCGGTCCTGGTCCCGTGAGCCCCTCATCCGTCGCCGTCGCCGTCGCCAACTGCCTTCGCCTGTGCAGGAGCCCGTCGCCATCGCCAACCTCCGTCGTGACTGTATGTGATGTAGCTGTGCGAGAGAGCTGCAGAGAGAGACTGAGAGAGAATCAGAGAGAAGTCGGGGGAGTGTGGCTAAAGCGTGAATGGGACTTGGGAGTTGGGATGTATGGGCTGGATGCCCATATTGGGCTTGATTAAATTTTTTTTATTTTTCATTTTTTGGGCTTAAGCAAGTTGGGCTGATTTTTTTTTTTTTTTTTTTACAGGCTTGGACTTGGAAGACATGGGTATGAGCTATTGGGCTGATGGACTGATGGCTTGATGTGGTAATATTTGGGTTGGAATGGATGCCCCTAAAATTAAGCCACCTATGGGCTGCCCAAGGCGAATGCCTCTTGGGCCACCCCTCAGGGCCGGCCCCGTTTTTATTTCTGTTGGGATCTTTGGATCTGTTTTGGATGGCATTATGTTGGGGAAGACTAATTTATTGGATCTTACTCTAAAGGGTCTCTTTATTTTTCCCCAAAATTCTCCATTTTCCTTGTTTTTTTTTTTTTTTTTCAATTTTTTTGGAGTGGTGGTGGTGGTGTGGCATTCTAAATTAAAATGTTATTCTATATGAGTTTACTACGAGGAAAATCATTAAAAAAAAATCTTGAATTTTTTTACAAAATGAACATGCAAATTGACATGACATGTCATTTTAAAACAAAACAAAACGAGTGCCATTATCCGAGTAGAAACATCTATCTCACATTTTTGTTTTATTTTTCTCTTCTCTCTTATAAAAATGCATATTAAAAAATTCATTTTTAAAAAAATATTCATTGTTGGTTATTTGAAATGGACTTTTGTAAGAAGGATAATAAAAGCGGACCAAAAATGAAATAGATCTTCTCCTCTCCCATCATCCAAAAATGGAGTCGCCGGTGAGATAACTTTCGAGGGTGGGAGAAGGGTGTTGGGTTTCGAGCAGTGTTTTGGGGTTTCATGTCCCGTTGTCTGGTTGGGTTGTTGTTGGTGACCAAACATTGATTTGTGATTCATTTTTATAGAGGGTGAAGACATGATAGGATCTTTAATTCACATATGAATTCACTCGAGCTCCCATGAGATTGGAAGAATCTGCACACACAAACACACATCTATATATATATATATATATATATATATACACAGAGGTGCTAATATAAGGTGCACTTGATGCAACTTGCATCAAGTGCCCTCCTCTACAGCCACCTATGATGAAAATTTTTAAAAACTGACCGTTGGATTAGATACCCCTATAATGTATATCATATCTGCCAAAAATCACAGCGATCCAACTGTTGGTAATGAGAAAACTGACTGCTAAAAAATGATAACATTTTAAAGAACAAAAAAGTCATAATTTTTTAGCAGTCAGTTTTCTCAAAAACCAACCGTTGGATCACTGTGATTTTTGGCAGACATGACATACATTATAGGGGTATCTAATCCAACGGTCAGTTTTTAAAATTTTTCATCACAGGTGGCTGTAAAGGAGGGCACTTGATGCAACTTGCATCAAGTGCACCTTATATTAGCATCTTTGTATATATATATATATATATATGGATGGAAAAACTATAACAATGGTGTAGGTAGGATCTAGGATTTTGGGAAACATATCCAATCACTGATATAAATTGTAGACATTGGATTATTTTTTACTTCAGATCTGCATCCCATATTTATGTGTGTGTGTATTTTAAACACACTTCAAATTTGATTCTTGAAACCTTCTTTCTTTTTGGCAAGGAAGAATCCCTCTTTTATTGCTCTGGTGCTGTATGATTATACTATTATAGTGAGAAGTTGTTTATCTCTTTTAGGACATTGGTTAAGCAGTTTTCTTAACCTTTTACTTTGCCCCTTTTAGTCAATGTTTTGAGTCATGCAGTCTTGTTGTATGCATTGCTGTCCAATTTTGTGTTAGCTGTTCGGATGTTATTTGTTTATAGCATGATAGCTATATGATCAGTTCAAAGATTTTAATTTAGGAGAACTTAATGTTTCTTGACCATTATTTTTGGCCATGCTGGATAATTGTTGAAGCAGACTGCCATGATGCATGGTGTAATAAGTAAGTTTCTAGACTTCAACTTTGGGCTAACTTTGACGGCACTGGAGCAGACTGCCATGCTTTGTTTTTTGCACCTTTATACCATGTGGCACTTGAAGGCAGGTAGTGAAGTGGTTTGACCAGAAGTTGGCGTATGGCAGCTTTTATTAACCATATCATTGCTTTAGGATACATGAAGGTGACAACATCATGGATGCTTCTTGGCATAGAGATATTTTATGAACCCAGGGTGTCCAGTCACCTTGTCAGAGTAATAGCTTGTTGAGGAATATATTAAGGTTTTGGCCATGTTTAACTAAGGAATATATTAAGGTTTAGGCCGTGTTTAACTAATTGTATTGTTGGCTCTAAACTTCGTCCTGTTAGATCAAAAGAAATTTCAGTTTGATTGTAGGGTTTGGTTTGGTTTGGCAGACTTGACTATTGTAATTTTATAGCACTGTTGCATCAGGTCATGTTTTGTTCTTTTTCCCCTCCGCTATACTTTTGTGACTCCTTGAGCGTAGTGTTATTGTCTTCATTTTTTATTAATGGTATTGTGAGTTTTAATTACCTTTTCAATTATTGATTTAGCATGACAAGTTTGTGACTGGTTGTTGATTTTATCTTTTTTTAAATTTCTTTTCCCCCTCCTCTTCTACAGGGCCGGCCCTTGGCTTTTGCCACCTAAAACATTTGCTTGAGGCCTCCAATTTTAAGGGGCCCAATTTTTTTTTTTAAGGCCCTATACTCCCACAAGGGGGTTTCACCATCAGTCCATCCGACAAGGGCTTTCATCCATCAGTTCTCCAATCTAAAGGGGCCCAACCACCCATTCCATTTGCACATTCCAATTTCCAAATCAAATCTATCTCTCTCTCTCTCTCTCTCTCAATCTCCCTAGCCCTAGGGCAAAACTGCAAAATCGAAGCATGCTGCCAGTAAGGTTCCAGATTATGCTACAATCGAAGCAATGGAGGACTTCTACAGAGCAATATATGTAGTGAATCTGTGAATGGGATTACTGAGCTCAAGTTTCCGGAACATTACCCTATTTCAAGACTTTTAGGTATTTAAACTTGGTACAGGTGATATAACATTTTCCATGTTTCTCTATAATTTATTTCTTTTTTTTTTCTTATTGTTGATTTGTTGATTTTTCTGAGCAATGAACTTTTCTCAAATTGATTAAGTAATTTTACTCTGTTCTAATTATGCCAGACTAAGACATTTCATATTTAGTTTGGTAGGTGACACTATACTTACTACTGTAATGCCTATTTCCTCATCTAATTGATTTTTGAAATCCTTTTTTCCCTACTTACTAACACTTTTAGCTTAAAAGATTAGTGTTATGCCAAAATAAAAATATCTAAAATTTCTGTCATTTTTTTTTCTTTCCTCATTTTTTTTTTATTTTTCGATACTGAATCATCATTTTTTCTTTCTATCTTATATCTTTCTTTGTCTCTCCTCAATCTCATTTTTATCCCTTTTCTTTATTTCCTATATATTTGAATTATATTCATTTTAATCAATAAAGTATTTGATATTTGTTTGATTTATGTGTATTAGTGACTGGTGATAGGAGGTTTTGGTGGCCAAATGAAAACCCTTTTGTGAATTGCTTGTTGTAGTATGGTTGTAGGTTTTAGCCTAAGAGAAACTAAGGCATGCAATTTTTTTTTTTTTTTTTATGTCTAAATGTAGAAGGGCCTCATTCTAGGAACTCGCTTAGGGCCACCCAAACCCCGAGGCCGGCCTGGCTTCTACAATGTTGTTCACCATTTGGTGGAGGGTCTGCTACAATAATTTGCTAGTGGGAAGTGTCATGTATGTGTGGAAGGAAAAATGTTTCATGGTTAATTTGCTGTAAATTTTTGGTACAGGCTGCAAGGGTTCTTGCCAACTTGCTTGTGATGGGCTCTGGAATATTGGCAAGGGCTTTGGTTCAAGCATACCGACAAGCACTCACAAGTATGTTTTTTCAATTAATTTATCTGTCTGTCATTGAGGTTGCGTTTGTGGGATTTAGTTGGGGCTCTAAAAAACAGGCTTTTGTGCTAAAAAAATGCGAGGATGTTGGTTGAGGTTCTAAGGTCTATACTTTGAATCTTAGGATCAAGCATTGGCACCCGACATCATGAAAAGAATGTAGGGACATTAATTTTTCTTGGATCATTTTGAAGTAAGCAACTCATTGGTGTAATTTATGTAAAATCTAGTTACGCTCGACAATGGAGGGTCGCTGGTGTTTGTTGGATTATTTGATTATTGACTTACTCTGCTTGTACAAGTGTGCATTTACTTGGATGTGAATTTTTCTAATTGGCTGCTATTTGATTATTTATATCTACTACATGTTTGATAGAAGACTAGATTAAATGTCATAGTGTTAGGAATTATGGCGTGCACCCAGAGCATATAGGCTTTTAATATTATGGAGCAGTGTGAGTGATATCCTTTCGCAATGCCTGATTGGGAACACTTCCAAATTTATGGCCATATGTAGGCAGAACGTGATGATATGTTGCTTTTAGTTGAGAAGAACACACATTTGGGTTTACAAGATCCTAATCATGGTGAACCTAATCCATTGTCATTGAGGGTTTGATGTTAATATGGCATCTCAATCGTTGTCTGTGTTCTTATGATAACCATACTTCTATTTGACAGGCTTTTGATGAGGCTATTTCCGATCTGGATACATTGGGCGAGGAATCATACAAGGACAGCACATTGATCATGCAAGTTCTCCGGGACAATCTAACGCTGTGGACTTCTGATATCACGGTCTCTCTCTCTCTCTCTCTCTCTCTCTCTCTCTCTCTCTCTCTATATATATATATATATATATATATATATATATATATATATATCTGATCGTATGGGGTCCAGACTGCAAGTGGACTGCACAGCCATTTGGCCGTGCTCCGGTGGTCGGTTACCCCATACCGCAAGTGGACTGCACGGCCATTTGGCCGTGCTCCGATGGTCGGTTCAAAATTCCGACCGTTGGATGTGATGCTCACCCCCTGCATGCCACGCCTGCAAACAATCATGCTGATCCGACGGTTGGAATTTATTAAAACCAACCTTAAACATAAATGAATTTTATATATAGTCTTTAGTAATTTCAGTATACTTAAGGATGGTTTTCAAAATTCCAACCGTCGGATCGGCATGATTTTTTGCAGGCATGGCATGCAAGGGGTGAGCATCATATCCAACGGTCAGAATTTGGAACCGACCACCGGAGCACAGCCAAATGGCCTGCAGTCCACTTGCAGTATGGACCCCATACGATCAGCTTTGTATGTGTGTGTGTGTGTATATATATATATATTGTGGACCAGCCTTTTGACGGGTTTGATGGGGTAAGTCCACATCATCACCGGGAGATGTGATTAGGGGGGTTTATAAAACAAACAAAACAAAGGAGTCGCCACCTTATTTTTAAGGAATAAGGAAATCATAAAAATATTTTATTTTCAATAAAACAAACTCCATTAATGAAAAAGCAATCTACAAACCAAAGTTGGATCCGGGGGCTAGGTTACGACGTGGGAAGGTTCCAAGCTTTCACTTGTAGGCACCCACCTCGCCCTAATTAAAGGACTTCTAATTTATTTAGGCTATTTAAATCCTTAATGCAAACAATCCTAAATAATCTAATCAACCAAAAAAAATAGTGATATAAATGCATTATCTATATTAGTCATATTAATAATAAGAAAATATATACAAACAAAACCTAAAAACCTAGAATACCCTACGGGCATCCTAGGGTGGACTTGAACCCTATTAGCGCCTACGTAACTGTGAACCAGCCAACCTGGATCGGGAGGCCTCTCTCGTTCACTCTTGGGGTGATGTTTATCTTGAGTGGATTGTGGATGATGTTTATCCGTCTCGATTTATCATTCTCTATTATCCACATTTATCCTTCTCTATTATCCACTCAAGATAGGGTTTTTGAAAAAGGATAAGAGTTTGTAAAAACTAGGAATCGCCACCTTATTTTTAGGGAACAAGGAAACCACAAAAAAGAGTTTTATTTTCAATAAAACATTGACCCCATATTTTGAAAAAGCATGGTCTTTTGAATCAAAGTTGGATTCGGGGGCTAGGTTATGAAGTGGGAAGGTTCCAAGGATCTCCTTGTAGGCACCCACCTCGCCCTAATTAAAGGTCTCCTAATTAAGTTTGGGTTTTATCAAAATCTTTTCAAAACAATCCTAGTTATCTAATCAATCACAAAATATGATATATAATATATAATAATAATACATAGTATGAAAGTATACACAATCCTAATGGTCTTAGGAGACTAGAAGTCAACCTAAGATTGGACTTGCGCCCTATTGACTGCCTACGTACCTTATCAATTGCTTGACAAAGATCAAAGTCCACGTAGTTCGATTACCTTAGGACTCTCCTATTGTAATGAACCATATAGCCAAAAGAATTCTATCTTATCTAGGACTCTAACTTCAAGAGTTTGGATTTTATCAAAACACTTTTCTTTGTATAAGAGATGGAATTTTATTCCGTTTTAAATACTTTCAAAATTTTAGGACTTTTCTCGAAGTAGAATCCTAAACCAAGTAGAACTCTAGCTTCGAGAGTTTGGATTTAATCAAAACACTTTTCTTTGCATAAAA
>JAESVK010000134.1:1915009-1929062 GCA_017140935.1 Hamamelis virginiana
GACCACATACTCACATAGAACAATGATAAAACTACTTCTAATCATGCATGCACACATAAAATAACAAGAAAACTAATTTTAATCATGCATCTACACATAAAATCATGACGAAACTAATCCTAACATGCATACTCATATAAAATCCTAACTAAGCTAACCCTAATCACATTTAATCACATATCATAATAATGAAACTAACTCTAACATGCATTTAATCACAATAAAAGACACCCTAATCACATATACTCTCATAAAAATCATAATGAAAATTATCCTCTCAAATTATCTCACATAAAATCACAATGAATAATCATTAAATCAAAACCTATATACTGCTAAACATACGAATATGCTACTGCCCTATGCTAAAAAAATGAATTACATATCCTATTCTAGCATGCAAACATATTAAATAAACATCATGAACAACAAAACTAAAACTATCAATATACTATCATGCATGACAAATAAGAAACCACCCTATCATGTTAGACATTCTCATAACAAAAGAAAAAGGTGATCCATCTCATATGAGAATGAAGAGAACTTACATCATAACATCATAGACTTATGTAAGAATCAAAGAAAACAAAACTAGGATTGAGGATTTACCCTTCTCCCTCCTTCTTGGCTTTCTTCCTTCAAGCTTTCTAGCCTTGATTCCTTCTTCTCCTCTCCTCCTTCTCCACTTAGGTTCTCTCCTCCAATGGTGTAAGAAAAATTAGATCTGTAGCCTCTCTTCTCAACCCTAGAATCTTATTGCTCTGCAATCAATGCAATTATTTGGTCTTTTTAACTATATTCTGATAGATTATGCTTGGACTTTGTTATTTGTTAGATGTAAATCGCGAATCTAATGTTATTATTTTGTTTTGTAGGAATTCTCCATAAAATGGCATTTTTAGCATGATCGGGGTTGGTTCTGTGCATTTGCTTTCTGATGAAGCTCAAAGCGGAGTCAAATGGATGGAAGAATCATCAAAGGAATACTAGGAGCTTGGTTGGAGGTATATTTAATGTGCCAAAGTTGATATAAAAGTGTTAGAAGGCATTTGGAGACTTTTGGAGTTATACAGTTTTTTGCCGACGAAAACTTCCGACTTCAAATGGTCATATCTCCCTCATCCGGACTCCGATTTCGACGTACAACCTATCGTTAGAAAGCTTGGGAAGTCTATTTTCAGAATTGGGGAGCCTCATGGTCAAATTCAATTTTTAGGATTGTCTATCGATAGCATGTCTATCGATAGACAGAACCTGTGTTTTTAAAAATTGCCCCCTATCGATAGGCTATCCCTTGCCTATCGATAGGAGCCTCCTCGGGAGCCGTGCACATGATTTTTAGCAGCTTTTAATGATATTTTTGGAGAGTTTATATTTAGTAAGTCTCTGTACACTATAAATACATTCTTTTTAGGTTTATTTAGGTCAGCTAGACTTGGCACTAGCCTCCCTCTTTATTCTCTCTCTTCTCCTTGGGATTCTTGGTTTGTGCATGGAAGGGATGAGGAACTTCGGCGATTCTACCCCAGCTATGAGCGGCTAAGCTTCCTTCTTGGGTATAGATGAAGCTTCTCTCCATTCTTTCGTATTTGTAAGGTTTGGATTTGGGTTTTGTATATATTCATGGTGATTGTATAACTTTGAGGATATTGCCTTAGTGCAATTTGGTTTTAAATGATTTTATCCATTAATATGATTGTTTTCTGTGATTGCAATTATGTTTGTTATACAATGGTTCGTATCGAACATGTATATGTGAATCTAGATGGTTCATGCCCTACTTGGATGGATTGTGCATTCTCGTTTGACAGTCCATGCCTTAAAGGGATGATCCATGCTTGATTCATATATGCATGATTATTATTGATGGTTTATTCTTGTAGTCTAGATCATCACTACTATGAATGTACATAAACCCTAATCAAATCTATGAATGCAATTGTTGCGAGTTAAGTGGATTCGAAACCCAAGGATTTTTATTAATTGTTTTACATTCTTTAGTTTAAACAAACCAACTCTTCAAAATCAAAGATTGTTCCTTAACTAAAATTAATCTCACTTTAGTTTCTCATAACTCAGCCTTTAGTCCCTGTGGATCGACACCCGTGCATAAATCACTTTTCCAACGAATTAAGGTTACAAGCACGAGTAGTTTTATAAATTTAAATCTTGATCACGAACAAGGAAATAACCTCCCTTGTTTGGGCCGATCAGAATCATCTCTCCCTCTTTTCCTCTAACTCTATAATGAAGCATATATAGAGCTAGGGTTCAAAACCTTGAATGGTTAGGATTTAATCATCTAAAAACAATCCTAGGGCTTAGAACAACTCTCCTCTAGGGTTTGCCAGCTGAAACCCTTCGAATTCCTCCAAAAAAAACAAGTCAAATTGGCCAAAACAAGTGGGAAAGTCACAAAACTGCCAAAATTGCAAAATTGGCTCAACCATCCTGATGGCCGTCCTGGCCTGGACGGCTGGCAGTCCTGGCCTGGACGGCTGGCCGTCCTAGCTAGGACGGTCACCATGCTGACTTCCCATATTTTCTTCCCAAATTCAAGGGTTTTCATATTTTGGCCATATTTTGGTTAAATCTGATCCAAATTCGATGGTTCAGGGCTCAAAACGACCGTGTTTTGATCCTCCACATTTTTAGAATGTTTTTGGGTTAAAAATACTTGACATGGTCAAGGGTTTTAGCAAAAAGCTAGCCAATTGATCCGGTTGTGCCAAAATTGGTCATATGACCATTCTTTGTTTTGTAAAATTGATCAATTGGGCTTGCACCATTTCTAAAAACATGGTTTTAATATGAAATTGGTACTTGAAAACATGTTTTGAAAATCTTTCATTTTGGTGAAAATGACCAATTCACGGTCGATTTGAACAAAACCCTAATTCAGCTCATTCTTACCCGTGGGATCGATTTTGGGCGAATCTATACAAACCATTCAAAGGCTCAATTGACACTTCAAAAACACTCCCCACATCCATATAAACCTCATGAGACAATCCGTTTCGAATTCGGAGGTCATTCGGAAATTATACGAGAAAAAGGACGAAAATGCCCTTCAAGTCGCAAAAACCCTAATTACTTATCGAGCTCTCATCAGAATGCTATGAAAATTTACAGGGATGTTCTAAAACACCTCAAAATTCAAATGCAATGCAAATGGCTTGATTCCAATCCAAATGTACACATGAAATAATGAATTGTCCTTTTCCTCAGAAAAGGGCAATTTGGGCAATTTGGTCTTTACAAGGTCAATTCCTCACCAAATGATCAGCTATTCTAGTTAATCATTTGCATGAACATATGGTAGAAATAATTAGTAAAAATGGGGTGTCCACACACACACACACACACACACACACACACACACACACACAGATATATATATATATATATATATATATATATATATATATATATATAACTGACATTTTATCGTTCTTTAAGTGTCAATTTTTTTCACAAACAGTTTTCTTATGAACCAACCGTTGGATCACTGTGATTTTTGGCAGACATAAGATACGTATCAAGAGTATCTAATCCAACGGTCGATTTTTCAAAATACATTTCCCAACTATCCCAATTAGGAGTGGACCGTATTTATCCAAATGGGGTCTGGACCCCAATGGAACATTTTGTGTGTGTGTGTGTGTGTGTGTGTGTGTGTGTGTGTATACGGTTCTAATCCTGTCAGGACGTCCTTACACTCGTTATCGTAACAACGTCCATTCTGGAAGCCATGGGAATGATATTCTGAAAAATCGACCGTTGGATTAGATAATCTTCTTATGAATGTCATGTCTGCCAAAAATCACAATGATGCGATAATCGGTTTTCAAAATACAGTCTGTAAAACGCTTTGAAAGTATTTACCGTTGGATTTGTCAAAGTTGTTTAAATGGCTGTATTTTAAAAACCAATCGTTGGATCGCTGTGATTTTTGACAGACATGACATACATATAAACATTATCTAATCCAACAGTCGATTTTTCAAAAATACCTCTCCCAGTAAAGACATCCTTACGATAAGAGCATAAGGACGTCCTTACAGGATCGGTATATATATATATAATGCAAGTGTACATATATTATCTTTTTAGATGAAGCACTTTTTTCCCCTTTATAATTACCTGTGTTTTGCTTACCTCCCATTTGTGAGACTTGCTCTGGACTGGCTTTGATTGCATTAAACTAGAATTGGCTTTAAACCCCAGAACTAATTTTCTTGACATCCAAATTCTCCATCCCTCTTCCCACTCGTACTATATGTTCTTTTATATAGGAATGAAGAAAAGACCTTGTTGACATCCAAAAGACCTTGTTCTTTTATATATATGTTCTTTTGTATGCACAGAGGAAACAAGAGATACTTTGAGCAAGGTCTAACATTACAATCTTGAAATTAGAGTGTTTGTTGCATTAAAAAAATCCTGTTAACTTGACACATGTATTTTCTCTCTATTTGTTTCAGACCAGCTTGAACATGCCATGCCTTCTGTCACGGCCCGAGAATTTTCTCACCCAACCGTGCGGTCTTAGACGCAAGCAAGCACTGCTATAATGCGCTAAGTCAGCCTTTAACCCCTCGTGTCAAGATTTACAAGAAGAGAATCTAGCAAGACACTTGAATGTAAAGAAATGGAAATGAATTTTGATTCAAAGAATGCTTTACAAGAGAGGTTGGATTTGTGAGTTTGTTGGTTATGGAGCAAATAAGCTCTCATCCCATATTTATAGCCTATAATGAATATTCTAGAAAGCTACTAGAATATACAAGTCTCTATAGACTTCTTTTATTAGCTTACACTACTAGTTTCTAGAGAGTTCTATATACACGTGTTATTTACACAAGCTACAAGTTTCTAGAGTATTCTAATCCATAAGTATCACATGCTATTTACAATAGTCCTAGAATATTCTAGAGACTATGTATAATGTGGAGCCTTCACCAAATTTCTCCCACTTTCTAGAAATTTCCCAAGCTTGCTCCAATACTCTAGAATGTTCTTGAATCTTCCATTGCCTTCCACAACCTTCTAGAGACTTCCAAGACTATCTCCAATATTCTAGAAGGTTCCAGAGTATTCTAGAACACTCTAGATAATTCTCAAAACTTCTCTTGTCTTCTAGAAAGTTTCAGAAGGTTCTAGAAAATTCCTCAAATGTGTAGGGCATTCTAGGCTTTTTTAGAAAGTTCCAAGAATGCCTTTCCCTCAAATTGCTATTTTTCCATGCAAAATGTGGCGGGTTGTCACACTTCTCAAAGGCTTGCAATTGCATTAGGTAGTGCTGCATCACGTTATCTAAAATTAAAGACGCTACAAAGAAATTTGAGAAGGGAGAAGTATCCTTGTTTATGAGTTCATGCAAAATGGAACTCTTAAGAAACATCTTTATGGTAAGTTCTCTTGCCTTTTCGAACAGAAGCAATTTAAATTCGGATCTCACTATAAGTCTATAACCCATCTATTAATTTTGGTAGACCCCTTAACACGTAAGCGTAGTCTCAAATGGATCAAGCGCCTTCAGATTGCTAGAGATGCTGCAAAAGGTTTATGAGATAAGGGATGTCTTTATTTGCTTGGTAGTGTTACTTCTGATTGATATAACTTTATATGGTGAATATTCTGTTGGGACACATAATTCTGCATTTGTTACTCACTTGAATTGGAAATTACTAATTTCTATAAGAAAAACATGCAATTGAAAGAATAGTTGTGATATGATTACTCTACCTAAGCTTTCTTCCCCACTTCTATCATTTCTACTTGTGTATCAAGTCTACATGATGTGTTAGCACTAGTTAATGCTAGTAAAAGTTTGTGACTTCTATCCTTACAAATATCAAGTCTACATGTCTTTATATAGGTATTTTATTTTAATTTCTAATAGTTAGAATAAAGTTTGGTGACTGTCATTTTATTATTAATGTGTCACAATAGTTAAATTAGATTAAAGTTCTTTTATCCTTTCTATCTCTCATTTTTAGTGGTTAAGTGTATATTATGCTGTCCTAATTTTTTCCCTCTTATTTTTCATGCAGTTATACAAGAAGAGGATATATCATATCTCAAATTTTCTTTGGTGACTTGAAGCGAGAAGCAGTTTTCTTATCTTAGGCACCGTTTGGATTTATTTTTCATAAGTACTTATTTTCCTTTTTATAAATTTGCAATATATAATTTCTTAGAAAAATTTTAAAAAAGCAAATAAGTATTTATAAAAAACAAATCCAACGGTGCCTTAGTTTTTTTGAACGTAACCAACTTTCAACTTGACATCATTTTAGTCGATTTAGGTCCACCTTATTGGAAATGTTTGTCTTTTTTACTGATTTAAAATTTCTTATATTGAGTATAGTTCTCTGTTTCACAGTTCACTCTAGTCAATTCATACTCTATCGAACGTATTATTATGGATGAATGTTATTTGTATGCTACCAATGTTTGATTATGAGTGTCTCTATTTCAATAAAATCCTGTAGCAAAAAAATATGTTTGCTATAGATCAATTATAAGCGTACTTGAAGGGTGCATATCCATTTATTTTATGAGATATTCTATTAGTTTGTATGAAATATAATTGATTGGATTGTCAAGTTCATTTATTTTATTTAATAAGTCATGAACCATACGATTGAGGTATGGTTTCAATAAAAATGGAAATAGGAATTGTTTAAAAAAAAAAAAGGGCATTTTTGCAATGGCTAATTCCGTTGCAACCTTAATTTGAATGAGTAGCCGTTGGAAATTCAAGTAAAAGAAATTCCGTTGGTACAATTCAAAATTGCAACGGCAAATTCCTTTGAAAGTATATTCAAAAATTGCAACGGTAAATTCCCTTGCAACAATTATTATAAAATAATATTAAAACCAAATGGAAATACTTGCAACGGCAATTTATGTTGCAAAAAAATAAAAAAAAACAAAAAAAAAAAAAAAAACAACGTATAAAACACTTGCAACAGCAATTTCCGTTGCAAAAAACCGTATAAAAGACCATATTTTCAACTTTTTCCTTGTGGCGGGAATTGGCTGTTGCTAGCGTTTTTTGCAACGGACGGGAATAGCCGTTGCAATTGATCACTTTTTTTTTGTAGTGAATGGTGAAAACTGTCACGATTTTTCATTCTATATTTTAAAAAATAACCGTCAGAGGACTATAATTTTTGACATACATGACATATACAAGAAGAATATCTAATCCAACAGTCGATTTTTCAAAATACTCATTTTGCATTGGCCAAAAACCCACATCCTCACATAAACTTATATGAGGATGTGCGTCCTGATTAAGAAAATTATAGTGTATATATATGCCATAAATCTGTAATAAAAAAAATTATAATTTTTTAAATAAGTCACACATAATAATGAGGTAAAATATAATTATTTTATTGTATATTAAGAATAAAAGTCTATTAATGCTTAATTTTAAAAGTCTATTAATGCTTAATATGTGCAATAAATATGAAAAATAAAAAATTTGCTATTCTATTAGTCATGAGGGAAAATCCGGTAATATAAAAAGGATTTATTGAGTTAAAAATGCCATAAATATCCAATCAGGATATATTAGAATAAAAATGTACTTTTGGGTATAAAATCTTTTACGTAGGATTTTTTTTTTTTATAAAAACTTCTAATTAGGGACTTATGGATTATTTCTCTTTTTTTCTTTTTTTTTTCCATTTAGATCTTCCATTTTTTCCTTAATTTATATATTGCCCCATTTGTATAAAATTGAAAAACATTACGAAAAAAAATAGTTTATTAAATAGTAATAAAATTTAAATTGATTAAAAAAAATACTTATTAGTTTATGTGCTCCATCTTTTTTTCATACCCGGACAGAATTGATGCTAGTGTGATAAATATAGGAGAGGGTTACTTCCTGTTGTGTAACTCAATAGCAAAGAGAAAAAAAATCAATATTGTCATCTGTAAACTTTTGATAGTTCAATTGTACCATATTAGATGAAAGCTTTTCAAAAGTCAACTCTTCCACAGTGACCTTTCCAATATTCATATCTTAGCCTATTAAAAACATTTATTGCTTTTACTTTTTGACCTTTTTGGTGTTTTTGTATTTATTAATTTTCCCTCAAGCTTCTTGTATTTAATTTTATTAATTTGGCAAGCCTACCCGTAAAATCCTTGGGTGGTTGTATCATATATCTTGTTCGAATACCACCTTCAAAGGATAGAGTTGAAGTCTTATTTCTCATGACATTATTATTACTATAGATGACAAATTAAAAAGTTAAATTCAAATAACTTTTTAGATATTATTAAAGATTTCAATGATACATAACTTTATCTTCAGAAAACAAATTTTAAACTGCACCCCTACTTTTGTTAGTGGTAGAGTGGTACCATTAGGTCTAAAATAATATGTTTTGAATTTTAGGATTTGTTTGAAAATTTTTAAAATTGAATTAAGTTAGATTTTCACTTCTATTGTTACTTAATTTTTAGATAAGTTGGGTTTTAATTTATTAAAAAAAAAATTGTATTTATATTTTATTTTTAATAAAGTTGAATAACTTGACATGTATAATTGATTTATCTCATTAAATTTTTATATTTGTCAAACAATCTTTATTATAAGACTTTTAAGAGTAATGCTAGATGGATCAAATTTTAGACCAAAATTTTTAAACCAAATGATATAGTAATATAATAAAATATCTACTTTTGTGCATTTAAAAAATATATGAAATTATATAATGCATCTGTTATACACGTCTCTTTTCAGAGACTAATGTGACCCACATGCCACATCTCCCCATATGGTTAACCCATTAATTATTGGGTAATTATCGTAATAACTACCTATTTCCATATCATGGGATAGTAGTTTATGAGTGATAGTTTTCAAATAAACTACCTATAAGTGGGCAAAGTGGCAGAGTAGTTATAGACTACTCTCTAATAAGCTCCCTCAACGTCCACTAACTAGCTCTTTGATAGATAAGAGATATTTAATGTTGAGAGATGAAGAGGTCCCTAATCTAACTATCATCCGCATGTGAGTTTCCATCTAACCTTATAGATAGAGTGATTAGGATAGGCTAGAAGATGACTTCTTCAATTGGGAAACTAAAGTGAAACTAGAAAAACGTTTGTGGACTCTAGTCTTCATCAATTTCAAATAAACATCAACTATTATTGGACAACAATAGCCGAAGGTAACTCTAAACTTCCGCATTCAATTTTAACAATTCTAACAATATCTCGATGCCACATTATCTGATTTAAAATATTTGGTCTAAAATTTGATTCATTTAGTATTTTTTATTATTATTATTATAATTGTGTGATTATAGTGTACCGGAGCGTGCTAAACTATACTATGATTTCCAAAAGTAAGATCGGAAAGCAAAATAGTAAAATACAAGTCACATGTCCCATGCATGTAAGCTGCACGGAAGCAAAACTTGCTTTCAAAGTAAGCGAGCCAAAAATCCACGTCCGAATGACCTGTTCTTAAACCACAATTACTTATATACCCTTATTATTTTCCAAATATTTAAAATTTTAATAAAAACAATATTCCTTTATCCACAACTGAAATGTATCGTGGAAACGTACCCGCCCACGTCATTAATAATTGATGAGTGCGGTTATTGGTGGGTATATGAGGGGTAGTTTAGTAATTGATCCGTTCCAAAAACTACTCCAAGAAATCGGCATGGGGGCACGAAAAGCGTGACCGACTCTTTACCTAGCTGAGAAGGAAAAGGCGGCACGAAATCTGTTTTGCGCTAAACCGCCAAAACACTTATAAATATATAAAGATCTTCTCCAAAACAAGAACTCTGTTTCCAAAAACAGTAAATCTCGAAACAGTTATTGCTTACGTTTCGTCCCCCCTCTGCTTTCTCGAAGCATCTTGAAGAGCTTCTTGTTCATTCTTCGTGATCTTTCTCTCGATAATTATCTGTTACGTACACTGATATATACATGTCTTCTCCAGAGCAAAAACTTGTTTCCAGAAATCAATAATCTCGAAACAATTCATTGCTTCCGTTGTCTCGAAGCATCTTGAAGAGCGGCTAGCTTCTTCATTCTTCGTGATCTTTCTCTTGATAATTCTCTGCCTTTTACGTACTTTTTACTTTCTTTCTTTTTAAAGATTTATAAGACTAGAAATTGTGAAACTTTCTTTTTAAAGTTTCAATTCTGCTTCCTGTTACACATATAACACATAACGCTTCCTTTATACCTTTGCTTCTTCTCCAAGAACCAAAGGATTTTTGCTTCCCACAAACGATAATTTCAAAGCATTTTTTGCTTTCATAAATTACGTTCTGCTTTCTCGAAGCATCTTAAGAGATTCTTCTTCATCTCTCTGTCTCTGTTTAACGATTTCTTAAGGGAACTGATGGAGCGCATTGATATCGAAGACCAAATTTCAATGACTCTGGATGATTACGATACCTTAGTAGGAACAGATTGCGAAAGCAGCGCTGACTCCGGTTCGAGTTCCGATCAATTCGGCGTTTTCACTAGAAACGGAACGATCAGAGTAGAAGAAGGAAATAATGAGCATGAGATAATCAAGAAGAGCTTTCTTTCGGGCATGGGACCTCTAGGGAAGGATGCAAATATTGTGGCTATACATAAGAATTCGTATTCTGGTTTAGTTGGGCAAGCTAGAGTGGAATCGTTTCGCATTTTCTCGGGGGCGGTGGCGAAAAAGTGTGACGGTGATGCTAATATAAAGTATGCTTGGTACGGCGGTTCGAGGGAGGAGATTTGTGAAATTATATCTCATGGATTTAGTCGGTGTGGAAAGCCTACAAACAGTGAATTTTATGGGATTGGCGTCTACCTGTCTCCTGCCAGATTTTCCATTGATGGGTAAGCCTACTTTTTGGTCAATTGTAAGAGTATTCTGTTGATTGTCCAATAGTGTTTTCTTTTTCTTTTTTGAAATCCAACAGTGTTTTTGCTTAGTTAATTTTGTTAGTCAAAATGGTGTGCAATCCAGTTGATGTTTTATTACTTTTTAAAATCAAATTACAATTTGAAAAGAAGCAATTGTGGACAATTTGGTGAACCAGCGAGGATGTCTAATCCCTCGTTATACTATCTGGCTGGCCAAATTTGCTTATCTATTTGGGCTGTTTGCAAAATTACCTGTACATATAACAAAATCATTAGAGTGGAATTTTTGTATTCTGGCTACCTATATATTTTGCAGATTTTGTTCTTTGATTTCTGGGAAAATAGAGGGAGATGGAGAGGAAAACAATTGAAATTTTTAATTTGATGTTTTCTAGCGTTTGGGTTTCTGGAAAAAAAAATAATAATAATAAGAAAAAAAAAAGTCAAACTCAACCAGGTCAATTAGTTGTATATGGAAGCTTTAGTTTTCTTAGGCCCCAAACAAAGAAAAACTTAATGGTCAAGTTTAATTTAATCAGCAACCACACGCTGCATAAGTGAAAGAAAATGGTCATGTTTCAATTCTAATACCATTTTGCATTTTGCAGTGCATTATCCTCCGTTGCCGATGAACACGGGCTAAGACATCTGTTGTTATGCCGCGTAATTTTGGGAAACATGGAAATGATTTCTGCTGGTTCCAAGCAATTCAATCCAAGTTCTAAGGAGTTTGACTCTGGAGTGGACAATCTTTCAGAACCCAGAAGATATATCATTTGGAGTGCTTACATGAATTCTCACATCTTCCCTAATTACATTATAAGTTTCAAGGCATCTTGTTCTGAAGGTAAGCAATTCAAGGCCAAATTTTAATATTTGTGCCAAACAGCCCTTTTTTCAGGATACTGATTTTGCTTCGTTTGGTATTTTCCCACTGTTCAGGTTTTGAAAGAATGCGGGAAAATTTGGTAAAACCCACTTCTCCATGGATGAGATTTCCTACACTGATGAATTTACTTTCAAGATTTTTACCTCCTCCCAAGATGGTACTGATTGCCAGATATCATGACGATTACAGAGTGAGTAAATCTTATACTTGTTATCCTTGATCTTTGATTACATTTGTTGAACGATGCAACTGTTTATGCAGGATTTTACACTACTTTGGGCCTTATGATTTTTGTGACTGTGTTTGGTTACCAGGAAAACAAGCTTTCTCGACTTCAACTCATACGAAGATTAAGGCAAATAGCTGGAGACAAGTTGTTGACAGCAGTAATCAAATTCTATAGAAACAAGGTGCGATTTCCCGAATCTCTTTGATGATGTTGTGTTATTATCAGTAAAAACGCGTTTTCAGAGATGATATGAATATATTTTTATTTAAGAAAGACATGATACAGGCACACAGTATACAAATTTAGTTGCAATATGACATAAACATGCTGGCAGGCACGGAAAATCCTAAAAAGTTTAAGAAACCATCTGGAAAGGTCCTGAAAGTAATAAAATGGAGTATATTTTTATCCATATAATTATATTATATTGCATAAATCACATACATCTTCAAAATACATCTCTCTGTATTATTTTTGAAATTTTAATTGAATTGTTCATAGAAAAATAAAATAAAAGAGAGAAGCTATGAAAACAAAAAATAAAGAGGCGAAAAAAAAAGGGTCATGTCAACCCCAGGAGAGTAGTTTAGTGGTAGAGCAAACAGGGCTAAGGGCTTACCAAGTCCCTTGGTCCCGTGTTCGACTCCCACTAGCTACTAATATCCGGGATCACAGACCGCAAGACGCAAGTTTTGTTTCACAAGCCTTGTTTGGAATGCAGGACTTAGTCTGGTACGTGCAAACTGCCCATGATACCTGTAGAGCAAAAAAAAAATAAAAAAGAAATGTCATGTCAACTGCCGTCTCTTAACAGCATCACAGAGAAGTGGGTACTTCATAGATATGTTCATATGGGTTGAAACTCTTAATCCAACCCACTTTTTTTCTGTTTTGCTTCATAGTTCATACTATGAACTAAGAGGGCTTTGCGTAATTTTAAAATGAGGACGACCATGGCCTGCCCAACGTCAATGACATGCAGATAAATTATACGTTAACAACAGTATCATATATTTCACATCAGAAAATGATTGGCAGACTGTCAATTTGAAAACGAATCGCCTCTCACATTCCCAATTCTCTGGTTCTGAATATCGATGTCTTCTTCTGCAGCAAATATAGGCAAGAACTGGGTCTTCAGCAGTTGCAGAACCATGAGTGTTGAGGAAGTACGCAACAGATACATGAGGGGTGACATTAATGTGTGCAATGAAGCAAGAGTTGCTAGCAGCAGATGCATGCGGGACGACATTTGTTTATCTTATTAAGTGCTGTTAGTGAATGGAAGTCCAGAAATTGTAAACATAAAATGTCAACTTTTGATTTACCCCGAAAAGGAAAAAAAAAGTGATCTTTTGTAGTTGTGTGATTCTATCTTTCAGTTTTCATTCGATTGAAAATTTCATCTGTCAGCAATTTTATGCTTATCTTTTCTGCTGGTGGAGGAGTTGAGGTTTTGGCGGGAGTGGGCATTTCCTTGCTGCCATTTATTATTCTCCACAATGGATTTCTTTTTGAAATCACCCTTAACAAGCATCTAGGCTTGGAATTTTTCTTTTCTATTTTTCTTTGTTGGGGATTGGATATTGCTACAATCCAAGAATTCTGCAACAACCAGCGAATATGCATGAGAGAGAGAGAGAGAGAGAGAAATTGAAGGAATTAACACCTCAAAATATGGGTGTGCCCACCACACCATGGTCGTCTATACACTCTACAGAAAAAATACAAATTGAAATATGCAAGGACAGTTCCTTCAATTTATTTATATGAAAAAAAAAATTGGAAAAACCTTTGGCGACTGTATAAACTATACCCAACGACCCTCTAGTTACTCCCTGTTGAGTAAACTGCTCAATTGCCTTTCCAGCTGCATTTAAAAAATAAATTAATTTAGACATCTATTCAGTTTGTGATTTATAAAAGCTCAAATAACCTATCATTCCACATGCTTTACTAACCGAATGATCTTCCCATGCCCAACCTAAATCCAAATCTTGTTCACTTTTTTTCTTTTTTTTTTTTTT
>JAESVK010000134.1:1929162-1942389 GCA_017140935.1 Hamamelis virginiana
GCTATCCGAACCTTTTGCTCTGCTAATTCTCAAAAATGAGTAAGGCCACCACCACCCACTCTACATCAGTTACTGCTCAAAATAATCGAGCTGGCGGTTAGTCCCATGAGAGGATTTGAACTCAGGACTTACCACTTCAAGAGGTGTAGGCACCAAGATCAAATGCTGTAATATACTCGGTTAATTTATGTTCATGTTCACTTCTACAAATGTCAAGATCCCACCTCCAGATCAAATATTATTTGTGACTAAAGTGCTCCAACAGAATGCACTAATTTTCTCAACAGATGGGCACATACCTGGGCATTTTGCATCTTCTGTCCCTGCAACTCTTCAACAAGTCTCTCAATGCTGATATAAAAGAGAAGTTAAGAGTTGGATACAGAGAATTAATAAATAAAACATGTATATTGGCTAGACACAGTATATATCTCAATCTACCTCTGTTGCATATGAATCATCTGAGATTGCAAGTCTCTCTCCCTTGCAGAAGCTTCAGAAACCTGCATAATGTGACGAGATTAAAGTTCACCCAACTAACCGACATGAATTACTTACAGATATTATATGATATTTGGATCGCTTTATTTATATTAAAATATAACCTTTTACCACGGACTTGTATGAAATTGAATTTGAGTGGACAATTCACTTGTAGAATTGAATGAGGCCTTGGGTCTTTATTCTCTCTCTCTCTCTCTCTCTCTCTCTCTCTCTCTATATATATATATATATATATATCCCTTACAGTAAAACATTGTACTGTGCCATATTCACCTGTAAGTGCCCATTTGTTCCTGCTACATCAGCAAACTCCATATGATGACCTTTACAAGCAAATATAGGCAAATAGAATGACATTAATACACAGAACAAGAAAGTTAACATGTGAATGCTGAAATAAATGATAAATGGCAAGCATTACCAGTGGTCTGGTCCTCATATCTAATCAATCTCATTATTTGTTCCTGTCAACATTTTAAGGGTAATGAGAAACAGCAAAACTTAAGTAGGAAATGGAAAAATCTGTCAATGCGCACCCTTTGCATAGCATTATGCTGCAAAATACATTGTAATGAGGGAAGAAGTGAAGCAGCTGTTCTAGTTGCAGAACTGACTGATCCTCCAACAGATGGGATCCCCAAGCCATTTGCAAAATCCTGAATGGAAAAACATAATTAGTAATGGTCACAAAACCATTGCTAGAACGCAAAATACTAAGTTCCGTTATACTTTGCAATTTCTAATAATATGTTAATTGTAAACAGTTAATGATTAATTGAATAATATGTGGGATAAATTCAAACTGTATGTGTAAGGAAAAAATTTTGTATGATTAAAAACAATTCTTCTTTCAAGTTTCAAATTTTTAGAATTTTATCACAGTATGCGTATTCATATCCCTGTATCAAGACCCTTTCCCAGAATCCTAGTCCAAGGGAAAATGTGGAGGGTTGCTTCATGAGTACATAAGTTTAAACTGCATAATCAATACCGGGTGTCAGTTAATGCTCATAGTAAGCCCTTCTACTGCCACCAACTAACCCCCTAGGAATTTGGCATCAATTCAAAGAGGGCTGTCATTAGTTGAGAGCCACTTCTAAAATAGTGAATAGTGTAGACTTCTAAAATTGTGATCTTTCTCCTGATATGTAATCTATAATAGATAACAAGCCTGTATGATTTGGCACTGTGGCACTACATTGCCAAACGACCTGGCTTCTTCCGGTGACCCTCTCCTCTTTATTTATTTCCTTTCCCAAACCTTACAATCGACACCTTTTTTAATCCAAAGAGGCCCCTATTTTCTTTATTTATTACCTTACCCAAACCATGGGACCAAGACTTCTTTTCAATCTAAGGAGCTCATGTCTCTCACTATCTATCTATACCTACAGGTCCCACCATCCTCTCTTCCTCTCTCATCTTCCTTCCCCCACCACATTTTGTCTATTTTATTCCTAAGTGAGGCTACCAAGTGGATGTCCTCAATTTATTCTCTCATGGATCCTGCGCATCACACGTGGTTTACACTGATGGTAGATATATAACAGTGTACCTTAGGACCGGAATCTGCTCTTCTGAGTTTGAATCGCCCCTTGCGTCGGAAACCTGGTTCTTGTAATGCATCCTCCACTGCAAGTACAGATGTGGCACACATACATTTGTTATAGATTATGATCAAGCCAAATCATCTCTGCTTAAATGAGAAGAGACTTTATGTTGAATTGTCACCTCCAATGCTTTTTGTTTCTTTATCTTCCACCCTTGAAGATGACCCTAGCTGTTCAAAAACTGAGTGATTAGCATGTTTCTGATTTGGGCTACTCGCATTGACATCATCCACATAAACATCAATGCAACCTCTGCATTAAGGAATATAGCGGTGTAGATGAGTGAATATTTATGTACCATAATAATCTTCAACGCCTAGCCCTAGTCCTGATATAAGTTTAAAATACAAGATGTATGTTATTAAAACAATGCAACAAAGTAACTAAGATCAGTAGCAAAAACAAAGGATGAAAAGTGCTCAATGCAATCTATACATGTGAAAACATGAGTGCTGATACAGAAGCCAGTTAATGTATTAAATGATCTTGCATCAACCAACTGAATCAGAAGGAAAAATTTAGACATACTCAAGTGTCTTAGGAGGATCGTTATGACATGATGCTACCGTGCTCTCAACATTCTGAAAATTATTGAAACCATCCTGAAACAAAGGAAAGGTAAATTATAAGCATCTGGGAGAATATGTAAAGTTCATAGGAATTCAAAGGTGGAAACCACAGAGCGAGCTATATTGTGTGAGACATAATTGCATTAACATCTTTAGCAAGGATATATACCTCCTGAGTGGGTGCAGATATAGAATTGCTTAACCTTTCAACTGACAGCCCATCTGCCGGAAAAGCCAAATTGTCATGTCCATCCTTCTGCTTGCTGCTCAAATCATGATCTTCTTTATTTGAAATGCCATCATAATCCTGAATTTGAAGAAAAAGCACCATTTTCTAAGAGAACAACACTAGTAAATTTATTGACAACTAAACCGCTTTCATAAATTGGTTAAAAATTAATTTGGCAGACACAAAACTAGTACAAACTTACAAGAGCAGCCTGTTTTTTCAAATCCTCAAGATCGAAATTCCACGCACTAATTCCTCTAATATACTCTTGCTGCAAAGTCACAGGAGCTTCAGTCCAGGAATGTATTGTATGCAACAGAATTCATCATTACAGAAGTTCAATCTTTTCCATGATTGATAAATAATTTGTTCATTAATGCTTTACTTGATAAACATAAAGGATTGCAAAAGAGAATATTTTTATCTACCTGTGATAATTGCTCTCTGTCATTATACATAGCCGGGTTTTGTACAAGAAAGTTGGCCTCTTGTTCCTGGAAAAATAAGGCATATCAGAACTGCATAACATTAAGTGATGCCAACTATCAAAAAAGAGGTGTGAGCAGGAAAGAACAAAATTTGGAATGAGCAATAAACCTTTAGCATCCTAAAACGATCACCGAGCGGCGAAAGTCCATCAAGAATCGTCCGAGCCAAAAAGTCATTTGAACGTGCATGTTTGAAAAAATAGTGCTTCAAAAGCTTCTCTGAGGTGGGACGCTTGTTAGGATCCTTTACTAAGCAAGCAGCTACTATCTCTTTAAATGACTACAAAAGCCAATCACTTTCAGAAAAGCACCTAAATTGCATTACCTTTCGGAAGTTTTAATTAAGTGGCACAAACCTTTGAAAACCTCTTGTCCCTTTCATAGTCAAGACCAGGTGGCGCATTTTGTAAAGTCATCAGCAATACCTGCAATATGTAAGGAAAGAATTGCAGCGTACAAAAATAATCAATTTGACCGAAGTAACAAGGAAACACCTAAAGGGAAGCCGTTTACTTTTGGAAGCATGTCCCCAAAATTAAAAGAATAAAAAAAAAATCATAATTTTGGACATGGAGTAAACATGGACAGAGTCGAAGAGACACAAAGGGTTTTTTTTTTTTTGTTGGTAGGGGGTAAAGTGTTGCTTTTTCCCTAACTTAGAAGAATGGATAATCATGGGAAAAATGAATTTAGAAAGTGTTACTTCTGCTTATCAAGATTAAAATAAATATGTTTCCAAATTAGAAAAGAGGAAGAGGAAACCAGAAGTATTGAATGCAACTATATCTTTACATATGTCAAATGTAACAACATTTGCTTTGGTATCTTGGTCATGTCCGTGCCCCATTTTCTGAGAATTTTATGTGTCGTGTGTCCAGGTTGTCTCAAATCTGTGCTCCATGTAATCTAATTTCAGGAAACTGAGAATTTACCTTCATTGGAGGATACTTGGAAAATGGAGCATGACCATGTGCCAGTTCCAGAGCTGTTATTCCGAATGACCATATGTCTGCTCTGTTTACACAAAATTAATATTAGAAAAATAAATTGCGTTCTAAAACCCCACCACAGTTTAAAAAATAATAAATAAAAAGAGGAAACTTAATAGATATACAAGTCAGGCACTCACTTAAAGTCATATCCATGCAATTGCTGCATAACTTCAGGAGCCATCCTGAGGAGGGGGCAAAGATTGAAAAATTAGAATTTTAATTTATCATTCAGAATAAATTATACTTGAAAAAAAATATGCAGCCAATAAATTCTCAATAAATGAATGGTGCAATTATTAGGGATCAAGCCAGCACCAGCATGGAGTTCCAACAAACGTATTTCTTGAACGTTGTCTATCCCCAGTGTCAAACATGCATGCTGAAACTCCAAAATCTCCTAACTTGACTGCACCATTTGAATCAACTAAGATATTCCCAGCCTGCAAAATGCGGAGTAAAAAGGTGTAACTATGATCGAGAGGGTAATAGTTTAGCACCTATTTAGCAGGCAAATAGGAACCACTGCCAAGGACCAACATGCTCTACGCTATGAATAAGTCTATTGGAATCCTAGCTTTCAACAGGGGTAAGATAAATGCATGGATACATGTATTACAAACTGAAGTCAACAATGTTGTATCCCAACTTC
The DNA here is from genome assembly GCA_017140935.1 of Hamamelis virginiana. Lineage (NCBI taxonomy): Eukaryota > Viridiplantae > Streptophyta > Magnoliopsida > Saxifragales > Hamamelidaceae > Hamamelis > Hamamelis virginiana. The sequence goes on from JAESVK010000134.1 coordinate 1,934,204, forward strand.
CAGGAGCCATCTAAAGATACATAAAGCAGCATTTTGCAGCAATACTAAGCCCAGGAATGCAAACAGTTGGCAATGACAAGCCAGCTAATATATGACAAATATGGGACACAATTAATTCAATTACCGAGTCAATCGTGAATTTCTGCTGTTAAACAAACCTATATTACAAGAAAAACCATTTAAAACACATTTATTCTATTACTATTTGTTTCTTGTGATCTTATCTCAACTCAAATTTTCCAATATTCTTAACAAGGGAGATACACTTAACATTCACTGCAAGCCCTCGTTAAGCCAAAACAATCAATAAAACATCTTTAATTCTAATACCGTGTTATATATACATATACGAGAACTCGCACACACATATATATATATTACAATTTTATTACTATTTGTTTAAAATAATTGTTCCTACTGACTGTAAACAACCATCTTTATTTACAAGCCACTGACAAACCAACCAAATAATTAACCTAAAGAAGGAATTTGCTACAGGAAAAATGTATGAGGAAATCATACAGGTTGCCATGAAAAGTAAGGTGAAGACAGGTTAAAAATTATAAAAACAGGCTTGAGGTATCAAACCACAGAGTTGACCACAACAATTTATATAGTAAGGATTAAACACAACACTGAAACTGTGTTTAACGTTCACCAACACATAATTAAAGATATACAAGAAACACGAAACTTATCATCCCATAAGGATTAGAAATGAGATGATGTGGGGTTATTATTTGAGGTGTATATATATACACAGGCAGTTTCCGTAGTCATAAAATTTTATACAGATTTTGACACAACTTTTAATAAATTTTCTTGGGAGTTGTATTTTGAGAAACCCACCGTTGCATTAAATACCCTTCTTATGCATGTCACAAATGCCAAAAAATCACATTGATCGGACAAATAGCCATTTGATCATAAATTCACATTTCTAATCAATAGAAACCTCACATTCATAGATAAAGTGGCTCTTAATCTTTATCGACTTGATATTTGACAGAACATGACGTGTATAAGAGGAATATGTAATCCAATGGCAGATTTTTCAAAATGCAACTACCACAAAAAGTTATTAAAAATAAAAATTGTGTTAAAATTTCCGTAAAATTTTGTGACAGTGGACCCAGCCTCCATATATATATATAACAGATTTACTATTATAAATACATCAAAGATGCTTCCAAATAGAGTACAGGCTATTTCAACATTTCACTCACATATTTACCATTAAGACTTTGTTTGTTCAAAATAAGGAAAGGAAATGAATGAGTGATGTTGGATAAGGCATGTATATTATCCAAGTAATTTTAATGCACTTTTATTTTGCCTGTATTGTCAGTGTGCTATTTTTGGAAAGTGGCATCCCAAAAAAATAAAATAAAATAGATAGGAGACCAAATTCCTCTATCTTAGATAATTACAAAATTCATTATCAACATAGAATCTATCTTTTTGTGCTACACACAAAATAGTAGTTCAAATCATCAGGACCTGTTTCCAGGATCTACTTTCCTGTAACAGAAAAAGCAACCTGAAAGCAACGTTTATATGTCATATTCTCAGTGGAGAGCATTGCCCAAACAAGACTTCTAACAAAGGACTACAGAAACCATCAGAATGAAAACATAGTAACAGGATGGAATACCTTAACATCTCTGTGAATGTGTCCATGGGCATGAAGATAAACAAGGGCTTTAAGAACTTCACGCAACAGTGTTGCAATAACTGGTTGTTCAAAACCCTCTGGATGAGAAGATTTCATTATGTGAAGACAAGATCCACCAGCCATGTAAGGCATTACAACCCAGAGGCTCCTGCCAGCTGTGAAAGAGCAATGTGCTCTTAGTAAATTTGAATGATCAATCAAGCTCATAGTTTGTACTTCTCGACGAATGCCATCCTGTTTAAACCATGACCAAAAGGAGAAAAATAAAATTATCAAGGAATCAGTAATAACAACTCTGTACACAATATGATAGTAGCATTAGAAAGTTGATTTCTCAATTAAAATTCATAATTCAAAAAGGTAGTAAGGTACTTTTGTCATGTGCAAATTCTGGCCGCCATGCTACACTATATAAAGAAATTGTTATACCTTCATCACAGATCTACAGTGAGGAGATAAAGATGTTACATGGAATTTCCTTAAAATGAAGACTCACACATATACTTAGTTGTCGAAAATAATCAGATCTGATACCACTGTGATCAAATAATTATTTTTCTGATTTATATAGTGCTCAAAACCAGTATCAAGAGTTAATCAGATTGACAACAGAACCACAGAAATTTATGTGATGTCTTCACTAAACTCATTAACTGACACTGCACTAGAAGTGTATGAGCATGAGCTGTATAAAATAACTAGCATCATACCTGACAGAAAAAAATAGCATCATGAAATGACATGTCAAATATGAATGAACTCAAGACATTAATAATGCAATTTGAACTAGCAAGAAGAAAAATTAAGCATAAGCGTAAGAAACCAAATCTAAAGTATACATATAATTAACAATGATTATATGTGTGCGCACGCGCATAGTGCAGCACTATATCCACTCTGATTTTGCATGATTTTGCTGCATCTACCATAAGTTCTCTCTAACATTATTTGGTTGGACTACGTAAATTTTTTGATGAAACTAGCAAGTCCACAAGTGCGTGCGCACACATATATAAAGTTACAAACAGCAAAGAAGCCCACATACCAAGTCATTATTGCACTTCTCCAAATCCAGAACCTTGATGGCAACTATCTCATTAAGTGGAATGCAGAGAGCTCTGTAAACAGTAGCACTGACACCTTCACCAACTCCCTCATACAACTTGTAATCTTTTGAATTGGCTGGAAATTTCTTCATTGATAAATATTCCATGGTTTCTGCCTATAGCACATAATTAAGACCCCACTTTTTGCCTAGAAATTTCAGGACGTAAGTAAATTATAGAAAAAAGGAAGTAATAATTAAACCATATAATACTTCATCCAACATACTCACATTTCCATCTATTGTGCACAAATCAAGAAAATATTTAGGAGTTCTTTTTTTATCAAGTAAAAGAGTTTTGTATTAGTTCAAAAAGGGATGCACCTGCACATGTGTGGTATACCCAAAAAAAAAAAGAGAGAGACAAAATCACAACTGTCTACATGATATCTGATTTATAATCTGAAATAAGGGTATGGCATTCACTTTCTAAAAAATAATAAAATATTTATTATAAGAAGAAACTGATAAGAACTCAAAGAGTTGACGAAAAGACAAACTAATTTACTAAATAATCTAAAGGATAATTCTTCTTATTCTTCATTCTCTTCTCTGATAACAATTTATAGACTTCCCAAATAATCAAATCCTGAGATCTCTTCCTACAGATTCAAAGATCCCTCGGGAGTCTGACAATTACAACTTGAAAATAACACATAAGGAAACTCTTAAACAGCGAAACCTTCTCCATATGAATTTGAGATTGATAAATTTATTCCAGAGGGGCCACTCTTTTGATCAAGAATTTGTGGGAGTCAGGGGGCAGTGTCCTTGGGGCAAAATTTTTTGGATATATATACTTTCCATATGAATTTAAGATTGATAAACGTTCTGTAGAGTTTGGTTGGGAGAGTTGCCAAGTCAAGATTTCTTGAACTATAATCCTTGTTGTTGATAGTAGATTTGATATTACTCTCCTCCTTGAACTTGCCAAATTTCGTAAATTTAGTTTTATTATGGGTACTTGAACTCTAATCCTAATTCCAAAAATTAAAATCAATTGACTATACTGTAAAAAAGAAATGGGTCAATGAGACTGGTGTGTGAATAGTGAAAAAAGATGAATGATTTACAGTTTATTGTGGTCGACCCAAACTTGTTGAAATTCTCCCAATATTAATTTGCACAAATCATGCACTAAGGGCTCGTTTGTGTTAACTTTTTCTAAAATCACTTTTGGAGAACTATCTCTCCATATATCTCTTTAGAATTATGTTCAAATCATGCCTTCACAAATCAAAATTTTCATACTAGAAGTAATTGTAGCATAACTTTTCCTGCAATCACTTCTAGTATGAAAATTTTACCAACCATTTTATTGCCCTTCAAACTTCAAACTTTCTAGAAGTGATTATCACCCCCATCTCTTAAATCAAGTGGAATTTAAAGCTCTAAAAGTGATTTTAAGAAAAGTCAATGCAAACGGCCCCTAAATCTCACAGAAGCCTATGATCACATCACGTAAAAGAGAAATCCTACATATAGTTGCTCTAAATTGAGTTTCTATAAGAGAATCAAATAAAAAGACAACATCGAATCGAATTATACCAAATGATCAAAGCAAAGCAACCAATAGTAAAATAGATAGTAAGGAACAGAGACCAAAGCATCTACAGAACTGAACTCAGAAATTGTTTGGATGAAAAATACTAACCTGATGAAAGTTTGAGTGGTCAATGATTACAAGCCAGGAACGAGTCTGGCAAATTTGGAGGCGTGGAAGAAGGAGCAGCGAATTTGTAATTAGATGTGATTATGTGCTTTGATGGCTCCGCCGTGATTGATACCCCAAGAATCTCGCCAGCTCTCTTCTGTCTTCTCTCTCTCGTTCGTCTCACCCATCAACACTGTACTCTTTTCACTGTACTCTTTCTCTCTCTACGGCTCAAACTTTGGGGAGAGAGAGAGAGAAGGGGGGGGGGGATTAATGCTGACTGCTCACAATCAAATTTTCCATTAGGAGACGTCTTCCTTAGTTTAGACTTTATAGAGAGGCAACAGCTGGCAACATGCGGTTATTTTGGCGGGTTCGAGTGCGTATGAATTTGCCTAAACCAACATGAATTAGTTGGATTTAAAAAATAACCCAAGCCCATCAGGCAACTTTTGTGGGTTGGGATGAGTAAAACTCTTTGTCCAAAGCCCAATCCAACTTAGGTTTCAACTTAAGTTTAAATTTGAGTTGAGTTGAGTTGTTTGAGGTAATAAAATTTAGGGAAAATTACACTTTATCCTTTGAACTATTGACCGTTTTCATGTTACCCTCATGTAGTTTTAATTGCATCAATGTACCCCTAAACTATTAAATTGTATCAAAATACCTCCTTCTATCAGTTAGCCATTTATTTTTTAACTGAAAAATGATGTTGAACTTATTAATTTTTTATAAAGTATTTATCTTGGATTACTAATGGGTTTATAGGTGTATTGATGAAATTTCATGAGTTTTCTCAATATATTTTATTTATTATGAATTTTATTTACTGTATAAAAAAAAATAATTCATAAAAATTAAAATATATTGAGAAAAATCATGAAACTTCATCAACATGCTTATAGACACGTTAATTGTTTAGAATAAATCCTGCATAAAAAAATAACAAATCTAACATTATTTTTCAATCAAAGAAATAAATGACTAACTGGCAGTTAAGGAGCACATTGATGCAATCGAAATCACATGAGGCAATGTAAAACGATCAATAGTTCGGAGAATAAAGTGTAATTTATCCTAAAAACTTATACACATATACACGGTGTATATAATATGTAGATAAATAGACTGAGGTGAATTGTTTGACACTCAAAACTCCAATTGAGATTGGGTTGAGATTTTATAATGCAAACCCAATTCTAACCTTATTAAAGCTACTCCAACCGGGCCTTTGATTATATATAATAATATATCGGGTGATTCAAGAGTTCAAGTTGCTGTCCTTAGAGTTAAGTTACCAAATGGCAAGTGAAAATATATTTATGAACGTTGGGAAGTATATTAATATTTATTTATTAACATTAGGGGATTTAGGTGGGGTAAGGTTTCTATCAATTTAAAAATAGGAAAATGCTACTTTTACTGTAACTATTCCCGCATTAGTTCTTTCTGTCCTATTTGTCAACATGTGGTGTATTTTTACTGTCTTCTATTTTCACTATCCTGAAGTATTTTTACTGTCTCTATATTTTCACTGTCATGAAGTATATCTTCACTGTCTTTGCATCTTCACTACTTTTAGTGTATTTTTACTGTCGGGTGTATCTTCACTGTCATGTGTGTATTTTCACTGTCTTTATATTTTTACTGTATTCGTAGAAGACAGTGAAAATATACCAAATAGTAAGAATAGTTAAAGGAAAATGACAGAACTATCCTTTGATATATTTTCACTGTCTTCTATTTTCACTGTCCTTGTGGAAGTGTATTTTCACTTTCCTGAGGTGTATTTTTACTGTCCCTGTATTTTCTTGTCATGAAGTGTATTTTTCACTATCCTTGTATTTTCACTGTCTTGGGTATTATTAGGTATACCATATGTATGTGTTGGCTAATTCGGATGTCAAAAGCCTGTGTCTACAAGTGAACATAAGCCAGTAATCCCTCAAGCTCAAGCCATTGCATCAAACATGAGAGAAGCGCACCAATTCGACAAAAACATCATGCTCAAGCTTGTGTTGCATTCTTTTATTGGTTAATGTCCTAGGAAAGTAAGTTTGTCTTAGAACCTAGGATATTCTATTGACCATAGGTGGATTTAAAGTGACAAAGTTGATATAAAAGTGTTAGAAGGCATTTGGAAACTTTTGGAGCCGTGCAGTTTTTTTGTCGACGAAAACTTCCAACTTCAAATGGTCATGTCTCCCTCATCCGGACTCCATTTTCGACGGACTTTATATCATTAGAAAGCTTGAGAAGTCTATTTTCATAACATAGCATCCTTATGGTCAAATTCTATTTTTTCATAGTTGGATCGATCCTAGGAAAAATGCTGGATCGATCCACTTTGTGGACTGCACTTTTGGATTGATCCTACTCTGTAGGCTGGATCTATCCAAGTGGCAGAACACTTTGGATCGATCCTAGCCTCCAACATAGATCGATCCAAGTTGATTTTAAGCCAAAATTCAGAGTATTTCGTGTGTTTCGTTTGGGGAAACCCTCGGTTTTGTTTCCTGCCCTATATAAATAGTGTAAGGGGTGTTTTATCCTTAGAGCCTCCATTGAAAGCCATCAAGAGAGTTTTGCTCTCAAAACCCTAGGTTTTTCTTCTTGTCTTTTATGCATACTTAGTGTCTTAGACTACCATGCAAAGATATCATGCATAGATCTGAATGGCTTTGCTATTTCATCTTCAACTTCACATCTGAGTTTAGAGTGATTCGTGGATTTGAATCGAACGGTGAATTTCCGTTGTGAATAGAGAGATTCAAGGGAACGAATCTCGCCAGTGTTAGCCTTGGTGGAGTTCCAGGGTGGTTGAGTTTGCAGGTGGATTTCTGGAGGTTGCCGCCTGTTACGATGTGCGTGGTGGAGCTAGGGTTATGGATTTAGTCTGTGGAGATACTGTGAAGGCAACGTGAATTCGTTGGACGCTCATTCAAGAAGGGATTCTACTGGCTTGTGGATTCAAGCATCGTTATGGGTAGTATTACTTTGCTTGTACTTGGTTTTAGTTCATAGTGATATCTAGTGCTCCCAGGATTTTTTACCCATTTGGGTTTTCCTCGTAAAATTTTGTGTTCATTGTGGTTGTTTATTATTGCATATTCTGTCAATTGAACACTAATTAATGGCTGGGTAATTAAATTATCATATTTCCTTCAAAAAATAGTATCCTCGAAATTTCAGGTATATTTTCATTGTTCTTATATTTTCATTGTCCTTGTAGAAGACAGTGAAAATATACCAAACACTAAGAATAGTTAAATGAAAATGGCAGAACTACCCTTTGGTATATTTTCATTGTCTTCTATTTTCACTGTCTTTATAATTTTATTATCCTTATGGAAGAAACACAGTAAAAATATAAGGACAGTAAAATATTAGAAACACAATAAAAATCTTGCAAACACGGTGAAAACAAAATGGAGAGTTTGGACGGGAATTGGAACGAGACTTATAGCACCGCTCATAAATTAATGATGGTGAACAGAAAAATGCTTAAATGTTTAACATAAAAAAGACAATGAAAATCCAAGAAATACAACAAAAACATTAAAAATATATATATAATGAAAATATATTAAAGACAACAAAAATGTACCCAGGACAATAAAAATACAATCTGGACAATGAAAATGTACTCAATATAGTGAAAATACAATCTGAATAGTAAAAATACACTCAGTAATATTTTCACTGTGCTGATGTTGCAAACACGTGGATGAGAGTATAAAACGGGAATAGTA
>JAESVK010000134.1:1942489-1971830 GCA_017140935.1 Hamamelis virginiana
TATATATATATATATATATATATATATATATATATAAAACTATGGTCCCTATTACTCAATATTCAACATTTCCTACAATCTCTCGACTTCTTCATTTACATTGAACTCACAAGCGTCAATATGATATTGTAAGTTTGGGTTGAGAGGTTTTGGTATCAGAAAGTAGAGAGAATTAATATAGGATGACATCAATCCAGTTTGGTTGGCTTTACTAACTAAATTGATCGATCCCAAGTCAATGTTGAAGTTGTGTCACTCCTAAGCCTCCATTGGAGTAGCTTTGTCTAAAATTAATTTTGAGAACTATTTCCTTACACATCCCTTTATAATTATATCAAAACCAATGCTATATCAAAATTTTTATACTAAAAGTGATTATGGTAACAGTTAAAGGGCATAACCTTAGTTAGCCATCCTATTACCTTTCGAGTCATTTAAAAGTAATTATTCAGTGACATTTGAACTCCAAATTAAAGTAATTTTAGGCAAAACTAATCCAAGTAAGATCTTTGTACTTTAGTAGTTTTTTTGTTAAAATATTTTAGTAGTTTTGTTACTCTTGTAAGGGTCAGATTTCCCTTACATCTTGTTTTATATCTATACTTACACCTTATTTTCAAAACACCTATATAGGTTGAATATTTTAAGAAACCGACCATTAGATAAGATATATTTCTCATGTATGTCATTAATGTCAAAAATCATAATAATCCGATGGCCAAATTTTAAAAAATTTCACTATAAAAAACTATGATGTTTCTATTATAATAATTTTTCAGTGTAATATTTTTCAGAAACCAACCATTGGATCACCGTAATTTTTGGCATAAATGACAAACACGAGAAATGAATCTTATCCAATAGTCGGTTTCTCAAAACATTCTACCTACATTGGTATTTTGAACGCAAAGTGTACATACAAATGTAAAATAAGTTGTAAGGGTAACCAGCCCCCTCTTGTAATAAGGCCCTATTTGCATTAATTTTGTTTAGAAACACTTTTGGAAAACTATTTTTTTTTACATATTTTTTTAAAGTTGTATGCAAACTATCTCTCACATATTAAAATTTTTACACTAGAAATAATTATGGCAGAAGATAGGATGCCCTAAACCATTGTATCATCTTTCAAGATGTTTAGAAGTAATTATCATCTCATTGCTTAGAATATAGAAATTTTGACTTTTTGAGATCCAAAAATTGTTTGAGACAAAGTTAATTCAAATGGACACCAAATCCGATCAATTCAATGTTGAAGTTGTGTTACTCTTACTAATTGTATCCCTCTTACAATAGTCACAGGAGGCCGAGAATGTCACTTTCATAATGGTCACTATATAATGAACTTTCACTTTATATAAATAAAATGTTAGGTTTTTTTTTTTTGTGAATATGACATTTTTCAAAAATTAGCAGTCACATCTCATTAAAATTTAATGAAATCTCATTTATAATTTAGAACATGGCTGTCTGTCCTTGTTTGTCAAATTCTTATCTCCTTTCCCATTAATACTTGTCTGAGAAGGAAAGATAACTTGTACTAAAAAAATTATTTTGATAAGGAGGCCCACTATAGTTTGAGCCCAACTCATTTGAAAGGGACAGTTTTTTACTTTTGAACAACTGTAGGAGCCCAATGGGCTCCATCAATTTAATTTCGATCCATATGTTGGGGTGAAAAGAAAAGTATTCACATTGTGCTGTTCATCATGTTTCTTCTTCATTGTCCATATTTTGACCAAGTAGATATAGTTGGGTGTGGTAAGATGACCAGAACGGCAGTGCGTTGGTTACTTGCCATATTGTTTGGATTTGTCAAATGGGGTTATGTCATAATTGGTAAGTGCCCTACTCAGCCAATGTGCTGCTTTGGCTTGACCATGTCACCAATTAACCCACCCACAAATATTATTTTAGGAAAATGATCAAAAGGACTTTAAAAAAGTTAGAATTATTCCAATTGAACCTTAAAATAGAAAGTTTTTATTTTAGAAGACATGAGATGTCCCGTTCCACTACTAGGTTGGGGTGAACCGAAAAGGCCACACACATAAAGGATACAAGAGAGCTTTTTAATTTAAGAGAGGAAAAAGTTTCTAATTTAGTAACTTGTGAGTGTCTCTTTAATTAATAGTTAATTAAGGAAGACCGGGTTGTAAAATTAATAATCCTAGTATTTGTCTATAAATACAAGGGGTTAGATGCATGCTAGCACTAAGTTCATCTGAAACCTAAAAGGAAGAGTGATCATCGCCTCACCCACATAGGGGCCGTGACCTAGGGAGTTATCCCTTTCCTAGCCGTGATCATCTATCTCTCTCTCAAGTTTGCTTTTCCTTAAGTATTAATCAATCGCAAAGGATTACAAAGTCTTGTGTTCGTGTGGATACTTTGGAGGCTTCATCGTTTTGAAGCTTGGAATCGTTCTTAAAGTTTCTACAAAGGCATTCAAGTAAGTTAATTAAATAGTTTAATTAGTGTTTTTACTTTATTTATGATCCTATACTTGAGTTCGTATTATGGGATGATTGTGATGATGGATTATGTTTATTAAAATTTTTATTGTATGTTTCCTTTCGCTACAAATCCATGGCCACAATCTTTCGTATATACATATACATATAGAGAGAGAGAGAGAGAGAGAGAGAACTTACCCATGAACAAGGGCAGATCCAGCATTTAAATATGGACTGAGCTACAAGTATAAATGTAAGTTTTGGACTGGGCTACGTGGGCTAAAAGCCTACAAACATACAATATAAAACGTGGACTAGGCTGGAAGTATAAAGGTTTTTTTTTTTTTTTTTTTTTTTTTTTTTTGGGGTGGGGGGCCTGAGGTTTTATGGGCTATAGCACTTATAGCCCGCCTCTTTGGCTCCGCCCTTGCCAGTGAAACCACCCATTTTCCCTCACCAAATGAAAATGTTTGATAGTCCAGGAGGCACATTACTTCAATCGACACCACGGGAAAGCAATTTTAAAACGACCTATAGTTCAGGAGGGCAAACTATAATTTTTCTTATAAGATAAAAATGGCAAAACGGTCAACTAATCATAAATATAGATGTCGTTTATCAAATAAAAATGTTTTATAGTCCAGGGCACATTGCTTCAATCGATACCATAGGAGACAATTTAAAAATGGCTTATAGTTCAGAAGAGCAAACTGTAATTTTTCAAAAAGTATTTGAAACTCATAGAGACTAGGGATGGCAATTTGTCATGTCCCGTGGTGGCTTCGTCTCGTCCAGATAGGATACCACTTAGGCTCCAATAAGATATGCACATGCATTCCATGAGTTTGACGAACAACGATTACCGACTTTCCTTTGATTGAAAAATTAAAGCACTTTGGTTTTCTTGATTAATTTTTTTTTTATTTTTTTGTATGGTACTTAGTTGAAGGCATCCCCAAAGTACGGGATACTTTCTTTCACATATCAAAATTTTTATGCTAGAAATAATTATGGCAGAAGTTAGGACGCGCCCTAAACCATTGTATCATCCTTCAAGATGTTTATAAGTAATATCATCTCATTGCTTAGAATAATAGAAATTTTGACTTTATGAGATTCAAAAATTGTTTGAGACAGGGTTAATTCAAATGGAGACCAAATCCGATCAATTCAATGTTGAAGTTGTGTTACTCTTGCTAATTGTATCCCTCTTACAATAGTCACAGGAGGCCGAGTACGTCCCTCTCATAATGGTCACTGTATAATGAACTTTCACTTTATATAAATAAAATGTTAATTTTTATATTTTTGGTGAATATGACATTTTTCAAAAATTAGCAGTCTCATCTCATTTATAATTTAGAACATGGCTGTCACTCCTTGTTTGTCAAATTCTTATCTCCTTTCCCATTAATACTTGTCTGAGAAGGAAAGATAACTTGTACTAGAAAATTGTTTTGATAAGGAGGCCCACCATAGTTTGAGCCCAACTCCATTGAAAGGGACAGCCTTTTAATTTTGAACAACTGTAGGAGCCCAATGGGCTCCACCAATTTAATTTCGATCCGTATGTTGCCGTGAAAAGATAAGTACTCACATTGTACTGCTAGCTTGCCGCTGTTCATCATGTATTTTGGATGAGGATAATAAATCTCCTAACCTCTCTGCCGTCCACGTGGCCGTTACAGTTAGCTCGTGGATGCTGTCGATCATGTTTCTTATTCATTATCTATATTTTGACAAGTCAAAGATACTGCCTACTTGCGCCGACTTTTTTGGACCAGAAAAGTAAATAAAATTGGGAGGAGTAAGATGACCAGAACGGCAGTGCGTTGGTTACTTGCCGTATTGTTTGGATTTGTCAAATGGGGTTATGAATAATTGGCAACCAATGTGCTGCTTTGGCTTGACCATGTCAGCAATTGACCCACCCACAAAAATTATTTTAAGGAAAATGATCAAAAAACTTTGAAAATAGTTTTATTATCACAAAGTTTAAATGATAAGATCCCTCGAGATGAAAATTAAAGTCAATTAATAATAGTAGATAGACTAATCTATCATTTTCTTATTCTTTTCATATTTTCAACTAATATTTAGTTATTATATTATTTAGAAAATTTTATTGGCACTCCACCGTTAGCTTTTTGCACTCCACCCTCTTAAGTTTTATGGTTTAAATGACACAAATGTATCTTATTTCAAAGCTTATTTCTCTTGTATACATGAGAATCCGCGTCTGATGCAAATTTACAACTCTATTGGGACTAGGGGTGCAACTTGGATCAGATCGGATCAAATTTGGGATAAATGATGACTAATCCGATCAGATTCGGATTAGGTTTTTGTATGACCATGTCCAATCCGAATTCAATTCGTGAATTCGAATCGGATTGGACCGCGGTTCTTTGTTTTAAAAGCAAAAAAAAATTAAATGAAAATTAATGATTTACTTTGGTGACAACTATGATAGTGCATAACTGCTTATATGAAATGAAAAAATTAAGTATGCACTTAATTCATACCATCTCATAATTAACCACAACTTTTATAAAAGTCGTAGCAATAAAAATTAATTAAGCATAACTTGTTATCCTCTTTTTAAGCAATACTTGCAATATTCTTTTTGAGTTTTTGTAACATTAATAAATTTACGATACAATAGTAAAAAAAATAAATAAATATTATAAATTTACTTGTTACCCTCTTTTTACATATTACTATTTATTTATATATAAAAATCTAAATACTAATAAAAAAAATTAAAAGGATTTGTATTTTAATAAACCGGCCGTTGGATTACATATCTTATTTATATAAGTCACACATACCACAAATTCTTAATTTGAGTTTGAAAGATGCCATTTGCACCATAATGTATCCCTCTCTCCGCACACCTTTTTTTTTTTTTTTTTTGGTGCACCAATTTCATTAAACACATTATCTATCTTTTCTCTTTTTCTTTAATTTTATTTTATGACTCCTTAAGTAACAATTAACTTATTATAATGACTTGATAGCAATGAGTCGTGTCACGAGCATACCATAATAATATTATGGTATTATAGCGTTAAACAATAAAATTATAGATGATAAAAAAGGACTTTCCATCCTGTACACATATGCCGACTTTATTCAGCATAATGCCTTTAACTAATAATGAGATGTGTATTTTGAAAAATCAATTGTTGGATTTGATACTCTTTTTATGTTAATGGATTTCATGCATACAATCACACTTATTCGATATTAATATCTCAAAATATAAAATCTATAAAATTGTGACAGTTAAAAACTATCATAATTTTTCACAATCATATTTGTGTGAAATTATCTGTCAAATCATTATAATTTTTAGCCTGCATGAGTTATATAAGAATAATCGTTAATCCAATATTAGCGAGTTTTTCAAAATACGCATTTCACAATTATCTATCAATTTCATTTTTATTTTTGCTAAAGCAAGAATATGTTGATTGAATAATTTCTAATAAAAAGAGTACTATTTAAGAAAAATGCTAAATTGACCAAATCTTAGATCAAAATTTTTAAACCAAATGATGTAGCAGAACGAGAGAATCTCTATATTCATGTATTTTTAGAATGCAGAATAAATTCTATCTGTCTACCACATTAAATGGTTTAAAAAATTTAAATTTTTTTTTTTGAGCATTTCTCATTGTTGAATAATTGTGACAGCAAAGCACTCAAATAAAAGGGAAGCTTAGTTTACAAGCTATTGTTTGTCGTCCTCCAAGTAATTTGACAACAATTCCATCACTTTCCCGCGTCACAATTACAACGATGTTCGTGTGAACATGTATTAATCGTTCCTTGTTTCCAAAGCATGGGAATCAAGTAGAGCTATTATTACATCATCCATAACACCAGCATACACTTTTGACATTTTTCTGATTCCCCATCAAAGTCAACTCTCCTTATTGGTCAATGGTGGTGACCTACCTACCATAAATCACCTCCCGGTGATATGATACATGAAAATTTATTTATTTATTTAGTTTTGGTGGTCAAAAGGCAAAAGACCTTCTAGATTCAAACATATTGAAACGTGGGCTACTCATGAAACCACGCGTGTAAATATGAACACGTGTGTACCGTATGGGTCAAGGAAAATACTATTCAGCTGAAGACCTTTCTTTTAAAAGTTAAAAAACATCCAGAGGTCGAAACACCGCCGATATTTCTCGTCACGCGCTACCCTCCTCCGTTCCTTATTTTACTTCTCTTTTCCCAGTGCAGCAAAACCAAATAAATTAAGGCCGTTCAAAGTTTCGCACTCTCACCCACCCCTTTAAACATACCTAATATAAGTCATATACGCACTATATATATATATAGAGAGAGAGAGAGAGAGTCTTTGAATTTCAGAATTTGTTGTGTTGCGAGAATGCAGGCGAGCCCGGTTCTATCCGTATCTTCGAGCTTCCACTTTTGTTCACCGAATGAATGTGCCGAAATGTCTGCTAAACTTAGCGATGATTTTTTGGGGAAGCTGAAATTTGATGTCCCTGATGAACAAACCGAGAATTCACTTAACGAAGAAAGTTTAAAAGAAGGAATGCAGGTGAGTCCGGTTCTATCAATATCTTCGAGCTTCAACTTCTGTTCACCGAACGAATACGCAGAAATGTCTACTAAACCTAGCGAAGATTTTGAGGAGGAGGTAAAATTCAACGCCTCTGATAACCAAGCCGAGACGCCACTTTACGAAGACACCTCAGAAGATCATACACTAGATGAGATACACCTACAACTGCACGATGAAGGATTAGAAGAAGAAAATGAAGAAGAAGAAGAAGATTCGGATTACGAGTTCTCCTTTGTTTGCACGGATCCCGATGCAACACCGGATTTGGCTGACGCTATCTTCTACAACGGCCAGATCCGGCCGATATTTCCAATATTCAACCGAGATCTTCTCTTCGCTGGCGGTGACGATGGCGATTCGAAGTCCTCGACCAAGGCGTCATCTCTTCGGCCTCCGTTGAGGAAGCTCTTTGTTGAAGAACGTGATGCTCCTTCAACGTCGTCGTCGGGAACAAGCAAGGTCGACAAAGTACCGACGGGAACGTACTGTGCGTGGTCGGGAAAAGCAGTAGAAGCGTCGCCGGAGTGCAAGAAGAGCAACTCCACCGGTTTTTCGAAGCTGTGGAGGTTTCGAGATTTGCTCCATCGAAGCAGTAGCGACGGCAAGGACGCCTTCGTATTCTTTAATCCTGCAACGAGGAGTGCGAAGACGAATCAGAGGAACGAAAACGCTGAGAAAACCGAAAAGATTGATAAAAGTGTGAAGGTCGAGAGACGTGAGGTTCCGAATTCCTCCGGCGGAGCGAAGGTGGTCAAAGGGAAAGTGAGAGGGAAAGGAGTGAGGGGCGAAACGACGTCGTCGGCTCACGAGATGCATTACGTGAGGAATAGAGGGATGAAGGGGGAAGATCGACGGCGGTCGTATTTACCGTACAGGCAGGATCTGGTCGGGTTTTTCACTAACGTGAACGGGCTGAGCAAGAACATTCATCCCTTCTAAACGCTGCTTCATTTTAATTCGTTATTTTTTTATTTTATTTTTTTGTAAATTTCTCCAAATCGGGGTGTTGTCAACACGAAGCTTTCTTTTGATTTAGTAACCCTAAAGGTTTCGAGTATTGATGACATATATTAAAAATCATATACTCAAAGATGTAATGCAGTATTTGAAATAAATCCAAACTTGTTTCACAAAATCATACTTAATTTTAATTTTATAAAATAGAATAGTTGATAACTGTGCTTATAGCCTCTCAATAATGCAAAAATTGATCCTCCCTAAAAGTAAATGCAATTTGGATAGAATACAAATTTTTGTCATATCACCAAATTTGTAATGTGTCAATTTGAAGCTATTTACAATTTTTTTTAAAAAAAATTCTGACACTGTCCCCATTTTTCATTTTTCATTTTTCAAAACTCCAACCTTATCCCCATTTATCATTGTAATATCCATTTTTCCATTGAAAATATGATTTTATGTCAAAAATAGATAATGCATTTGAGGCACCTGAATCCAAATAATTATCCATTTCTACTATATTTATATGCAAAAAATGAATTTGGTTCTCCAAATTTCCATTGGAAAGGCTCTTAGGGTTGCTACTTATTTGCTAAAAATAATGAAAGTCCTTCTCAAAACGGGACTAAACTGTTTAGGCGATCAGATTTTGAGTCAATCAGTTAAACTGATGGTTAGTTCAATAATTTAATGTTAAAATTTTTAGAAAATAACAGTTTGCTCCTCTGTATCATTGGTCAAAAACACTTTGCACCCCTGTACTTTTAATTGTGACACATTGACCCATATATTTTTAAAATGTGACAGATTGCTCCTTTTTGTTAGCTTTATGCAATACTTATCCTAGATTGTTAATGTGTTTAAAATAACTAATTATTATGAATTATGTTTTTCATACAGTAAATAAAATTCATAATAAATAAAATATGTTGAGAAAAATAATGAATAAAATATGTTGAGAAAAATTATGAAACTTCACAGATATGCTTGTAAGCACATTAGCAATCTTGAATAAATACTGCATAAAAAAATTACGAGAGTAATATAATTTTTCAGTCAAATAAACAAATGACTAACTGACAAAAGGGTGTAAAGTGTTATAAATCAATCTTACATGGGTCAATGTGTCGCAATTGAAAATATAGGTTGCAAAGTGTTTTGACCAACAATACAGGGGATCAAAAAGAGAAAAAAACAAGTCAAACAGGGGAAGACAGAAAGTGTGTGATGGGTTTATTTGGAAATTTAATTTCAAGCATGGCAAAACTGGCCCAAATTGAACAGCAAATTTTCCCAGCAGGATCAGTAAAAACAACATCTTCAGTAACTACCTCAATGATTACAGAAAAACGATTCATGTAATCATCACAGGGCAAACAATTTGCAATCTGCAGCTCAATAGGAACAAACCCATATGCATGAATAATCAATAGGGCAGATTCTAACACAATGATTGGAAAGAAGTGTAAATCATCATCTGTTGTTTTATTAGAGGATAGTGTAATGTTATTTACTTACACCACTATACACATCTATTTAAAAGGAAAACAAACCCATCAAAGTTGTATATATCAGAATTATAATATATTGATACCTCAGTCTAATTCTATTGTGAGATGTGATGGAGGCCACGTCCCCGTTCACCTATACAGCTATGCCTATCAGTCTGCTCAACCCAGCATGTTACATGCACTCCTGCACTTGTGCACACAGATGATATCAGCGCAAATCAAAAATTTCAAATCTCAGATTTGGATCTATATAGACATTGGAGCAGTGCTCATAAATGGGACTCCCATCAGCAGGTTCTTCGTGGGAATGAAATCCGTTCTCTTTGCATTCCTTCAGGATACTCATCCCAACAGGGTCAGAAAGTCGGAATATTCCATAGCTCCTGAGAGGTATCAATCATCACAAGTAAGGTTCTGCATGTACAACTCAGTCATAATTTTTATAAATACCAAAACTATCTGCAGTTATTTCACATAGATTTGTATGCATGCTGGCATTTATATTGAATATCTTTTAAATATAAAAGAAGGAACTTATCAGATCTGTGTTTACTACAAGGATGAAGTTGGATGCTTGTGCTGTCACAGAAAGAAATCAAAGTATCCTATAATTTTGCCAAGAATCTTTTTAAAATTCTTTTATACTTTTGAAGCATTTTCATATTTTTTGATAGACATTCTCACTAAATGTGAGCAAAAATAAGACTAACTACACTGCATCTCAAAGTTAATCGGCACAATTTGATTTTATGGTTGGTCGGTAATCACAGGCCTCCTACTTGAACACCTTAAAATCAAAGAGTGCTCGATTTACCAATCAAATTCAAAGGAAAAATTAGACCATTCATACTTTATGGCCTACAAAATGCAACATTATAAAAAATCTTGCCCACAAAATGATGGCAACTGAAATGAGGATGTTGAGATGGAGTGGCAAGATGAGAAAGGAGAGATTTAGTATAACTGCATTCATGAGAAAGGGACAGCACCTTTGACGAAAAACTGAAGTCAGCTGAGATAGTTGTTCATATGTAGCAAAGACCAATTACTGCACTCGTAAGGAGTGACATAGTTCTTGTTGAAGACACTAAAAGTACAAGGTGAAGGACAGAAGGACATGGGTTGAGATGGTGAGGAAAAACATAATTGACCTACAATTAAGACGAAATATGACCCTACATACAGGCACACAGCTGAATGGCCACAAGAGATATGCGAAGCCAATCCAAAACATCAAGATGAGGTATTTCAATTTGTTTTGTATAAAGCCAAGCATAATATCAGGTCTGGGATCCAAGTTGGCAACTATTAAACTATGGTGTAAGAATTGCAAACCTTGATGTATCAGTCGGAGCCATGACAATGGCAAAAGCCTCAGGTACCATTACCTGGGTAAAAAGATAAAGGAAAGACTCAGATATTTATCTGATTAGTGCACAAGGGAACCAGAATAACAATTATAGCATCATGCCATATTCCCAGTTTTGGCAAGCCACCCAACATTTATGCATAAAAAAAAAAGGTCACCCAACATGAGTGATTGAAGAGCATGAGCATTAGCCAGAAGGAGGCAGAAGAAAAATGCGCACCAAAAGAAGGCAATGTTAGTTATAAGTGGAGCATAAAAGGTATATCGTATATGCAAGTGTGAATTAGATGTGATTACCTGAAAGGAAAAAACTCTATCTAGATAATGACTACCTGATGAAGACCCAACTGCCATTTGGATGTTACTTTCATTCATAAACATTTCAGTGGAAACATTCAGGAACATCCAAAAGGCATTCAGAATTTCAATACATACCACTTCTTATGTGGGTACTGGGTATACTACATACAAAAAAGATGAAAAACAATAAAGTTCCTCAATGACAAAGGACATCCAAACTTCATAGAGTGAATTACCTGATATGAATATTGAGTGTGCAGATCTATTGATGACATGAAACAGCTTTGAGAAGGATGTGTCTGAAAATAGAAACAAGAGATATGTGTCAAAACTGTAAAAGAATTGCTAGAATTTCATCGAGAAGAATCTATACATTGGGGCAAAACAACACTTTCTAATCATACACAATGTAGAAGAATATGATCCAATGACAAACAAGTGGGCTTACATAATCTAAGTATTCAGGCAATATGCATGATTGCATATGAATCATAATGAATGATTGGCACCTATATATATGTATATATTTTCTCTATGGCATGTGTCTAAAATTTTTCATCTGTAAATAGGCCTGCTTTTATTATTTAGCTCCTTGCTCTCTACCAACCCTTGAACCTTTGACGTTGGGGTAATCACTTAAACACCTGACCACCACAGAATCAAACAGAGTTACTTTTATTGATGTCAAATGCCAATTTTCTGTACACCATAAGTGGCAAGACAATTTCTAGGGGCCCAAATCCCAAAAAGTACACTTGTGCACATACATCCCTTGAATATGAGAGCACCCCTTTTAATTCACAGAGCTTGACTATTGACGCATTGGGCCAATCCCATTGCACCTTAACATCAGAGGGTATATAGTGCATTGTTGAATGCTTACAATCTTAATAAATGTGTTAGACTCTGAAGGTATATTAATGGGACACTAGAAAATGCAGATACAGAATTATGAACTTAAAAGCAACAAAAGAAGTAATACAAAAATGGATTCAGATTTAAAACAAGCATTGCCGCCCCAAAAAAAGTGCTATCAATGTCAAGTTTGAGGGTATTTTTTAGCTTGATTTAAGAAAAATGTTCACAAATCCTCACAAAGCAAAGAAACAAAGATTTAAAGGAAAATGATAAAAGCACGTACATGGATCCACCCTACAGGAAAAAGGGATCGTTCATTTTGTATGGTAAAAATCTCCTCCTCATTTATAGCCTGACACTGTCAATCAGTATAATTAAATCAGCAGCTTGCAGTACCGAGATTAGAACCTGTAAAAACAAGGACAATGACATCTCAAACTCAATCAAGATAAACTAAAAAAGCCCCCAAAGACTTACAGTACTGGAAGTTGATTCCTGTTTAGGTATTATCAAGGCGGTTGCATAGAACGTTCCCCTTACCTGGATATATGAAGATACAAAACAAATATTATTTTCAAGTAGTCAAATTATCTTCTTCAACTGATCCTCTCTTCCCTAATACCAGCAGGAAGAAAACAAGAGGCCGAGAATAAGAATATCTACCAAAATGTGGAACACTGAAGAAAAAGAATGGAAACAATATTCTCACTCTCCCAAAGCAACAACAAATGCCACAGCTCTAAA
This sequence comes from Hamamelis virginiana, assembly GCA_017140935.1. Lineage (NCBI taxonomy): Eukaryota > Viridiplantae > Streptophyta > Magnoliopsida > Saxifragales > Hamamelidaceae > Hamamelis > Hamamelis virginiana. Next base: position 1,955,297 of record JAESVK010000134.1, read on the forward strand.
AATGAGTGGTCCATCTTGTTAAGGATGAACCAAAGCACTAACTAATCATGTGGGGAGAATTGATAGAATATGATCAATGACTATGATATCAGAGGAATTGTTCGACTGGCTGAGGCTCATCAATGAAAACTTGAATCGGGGAAGGACTCACTTTTGGGTTGGGATTCAGATTTATAATAGCGAGCTTTAGGGCAATGCTGAGGCCAGGTTCAGGTAGAATTGTAACGTTCTGAAAAAGTTTTTTCCTGATATCTGATTATTAAGAGGACTTATCTATGAGGTACACTGTAGATACCAACAACATGTGGCAAGTCCCAGAACATAAGGCAGTTGCCTCACATGGGTTTTAATATAAACTGCAAAAGACCATTCTTCAAGGTATTTTTAAGAGCTAACACACAGTTTGAAGCACCGATGAAACAATTCATTTTGGTTTGAGAATGTAAGGAAAAGAGCATAAATCTTACAAGAAATGCACCAAGAACCCCACAGGTTTCCAGATCCTTCTTTGTGTTGTCTCTAGCAAGTTCAAGGAAATCCTCCATCAAAGCAGCAGACTAAGAAAAAGAAAAAATTGATGTTTGAGTGATTTTTTTTTTTTTTCGAAAGAAATACAAAGAATTCCAAAATAATTCTCTTCTCAAAAGCAACACATGGAACTGTAAACCAATTAATGAGATATATTTTAGGTAAGCTAAAAAGCCTAGGATCAGCCTGGAAATTTTGTAAAATAAGAATATTGCGGTGACACAAGAAAATATTAAAAGAAAAAAAAAAAAGAACTAAAATGTAAATTTGTTGAGCTCTTACAATATGTACATCTTGAAGGACCTTTGATTCCGCCGGCTCATTGCTTGACATTGAATGTTCAGGTACTGGATCAACAACTATCATATGTCCATCTTGAGGCGCACTCTCCGTGTAGGAGAGCACAGGAGAAAGATAAGACTGTGAAACAGCATGCACAGTGATATGCAGGCATTTGTCAGCAGCCATAGAGGAGGTTTGACAGAGATTCCAGTGGAGAGCAGCTAGTGTTAGAATCAACTAAATAAACAGATGACACCCAGTGTTTTCCTCATTGATGATCTTCAAGCTGTAATATAGCACAATATAATATAAATTGATATAAAATGCTAATTTTGTAAGTTTAAGGTTCCCTGAAGTGGACATTTTTTCTTTGAACATGGAAAATTAATATACCTTGACATCTTGTTTCTCCCATACAACAGTTTTTAACCTGTGTAATAAACTAGAGTTAATAAGAAACAGTTTCATTTATTCTTAAAGAGGAATGTTGGAGGAAAGAAGAAAGACAATTCCTACTATAAGTTCTAATCCCATTAATCTTATTAACTTCCTGGATAACATCTCAAAATACAATCCACTCAAAAAAGTTTTTGGAGGAAAAAAAAGGGCACCCTGACCTTAAAGACAATTCCTACTATAAATTCTATTCCCAAATGCTGTTAAGATATCACACACAAGTTCCAGGATGCTCTTACAGAATTTAAACTATTGTCGTAGGAAAGTTTTATTGTCTTGAAATGTATTGATCTAAGAGATCATTAATTATAGATAACTAAATGCACAAGGTCCAAATAAACATGCTTATGTGAATTTGATATTGAAGCCAGTGATGTGCTGAACATAGATCCGAACATAGTTCAGTCACTATAACAAGGATGCTCTTTTGTTGGGTCATTTCACCCACACTTACATCTATGCAAGTCATACACTGCTTCGACCACCAACATGGAAAGAACCCATATTGGAAGTCACTTTCTTCAAAGCATCCAAGTTAGACAACACATTTCATGTCAGACATTACACATCTCAGTCATAAAATATCATTTTGCCAGCACACTTCTAAACTCCATTTGTAAATAAATAAGACAGATAACATGTAAGACAGGATAGCTATGCGGATCTCTTTACCTTGTTGTGGTGCAGTTTTTCTTTTGTTGAATAGGTTGAGTAATTCCAATGCTGAGGTATAATTTCAGAGAGTGCGAATCAAATTTTTTATTTAAAAAAAAAAAAAAATCAAATTCTCTCTCAAAAACAAAGAAAATATCACGAGTCCACAATATGATTTTGTATTTCCATTAAGAAAGGTTAAACTATTTGTTATAGATATCTTCAGCTCGAGATATCAAAATAAAATTAACTTCTTCAAAAATGGGAAATATAAGCGAGAAGTAAAAATGAATGTATTTTTCATATTTATTGAATTAAACCAAAGAATTCGAAAATAAAAGTGCAAATGCCACAAGTTACACATTCTATTCTTTTTTATGGGGCCATGCTCACAAGTTGTAATTCATCATTATCACTACCCCACGTATTAGAAGATAGAATGAAATGAACCTACAGCTTGTCATTTGGGAAACCCTCCTGGATGCCATTAGACCAAAGGGTCATTGGCAAATAGTGCATATGTATAAGAATCAGATAAAAACACAAATTTTAAAACCTTTTCCTCACCATAACAAAAAAATAAATATATTGATTAATTAATAAACAATGAAGGAGTAATACCATAATCAACAGAGTGGATTAAGCCAATAAAATTAACAATTAAAAAAAAAACTCAGATATGTATTGGTTGCCCACTTGCTCACTACTTTATTCAAAGAGAAATTCAATCACATGTGCAAAAAAGATTGAGAAGAAAGGGTTTAAGAGACTCATATACCTGCAATATCTGTCGAGGGTTGTGTAAAGGCGTGGGATGTTACCTTCATCCCTATACGTTTTTGCCTAATCCAAAACAGAAATGAAAAATAAATCAGAAAAAACGTTAACAGAAGATCCTCTGTTATCATTTAATAAGAGAAAAAATAAATAAATAAATAAACAGAGTGAAAGAACAAGTAGATATAAAAGTACCTGGTTGATTAGTTGATTGGCAATTCTGTAGTAGAAGATGAGCGGGAATCCGTCCTTTTTCCGATGTAACTGTCCATGGAAAGAAGATAGAGAGAGAATAAAAGAGACCTCCGGTTTGAAGTTCAAAGTGCTGGCTATCCAATCACCCACAGTCCATTTTCGAATGAACTTTTTTGATGCTGATGAAGTGGGATAGTGTACTAGGAGAGATATTTACCCCTACTTTGTCTTATTGACCAGGAGAGATATTTACCCATACTTTGTCTTGTTGACGTATATTCTTTCCATTATATAGTGAATGGATAAGAATGCAAATTTATAATTATTTATTCATATATTTTAAAAAAGTTGACACTCCATCCCATATCTTTATTTCTTTTCTTTTTTTCACTGTTACAAAATGATATTCTTGAAAGTCAAATTGTATATATTTTTTTTAATTTTTCTATATTATCCTTTATTATTCTAAAAATGCATTGGCATAACAGAACATGCAATTGTAGAAAACGGATAGTTTTGAAAATAAAAGATAAAAAAGATTACAAATCAATGCATTAATGAATTTTTTTAAAATGCGTATTTTTTGAAATTAAACCTATTTTTATGTGACAGAGGGAGTAATAATTATTTTGCATGTTCATGTTTGGAGATGATGGATTCGAATTTTCCATGATCAGTCTTTTGATAACCAGCTATCGATCACCTAGATTAATGGTAGAGATGCTTTCACATATTAGTCTGTGGGGATCCAAAAGTCCTCAATTGTTGTCTTGACTTAAACACTGAAGGACAAAGGTTTTTTCAGCAATAATCCCACGTTTTTCACTTACTTTTTTAGCAATAATCACGATGATCCAACTGTTAGTTTTTTTTTTTTCAAAAATAAATAAAAAAAATTGACACCATAAAAAACTGTGACTATGTATTTTTCAAATTACCATCATTTTTTCTTGGTCAGTTTTTTCAGAAACTGACTGTGGAGCACTGTAAATTTTTACAAGCGCAACATAGATAACAAGGATCTATAATCGAATGGTCATATGTTTTAAATTTGTTTTGGTACTGGCCATATGAGAGTCTATTAATATTTATGTATTTTTGTTATTTATAAAATCAGCTCAAAACTAAGACTTTTCTATTAATTGTAACTTATTAGTGTAGACTTGTCCACACCAGATTGATTAACACCGTATTGATCAAAAGGGTGATCAATACTAAATCCAAATTCAGAGAGAATAAAGTCTAACTTTTCCTCTCCATAAAATGGCTTATTTTAGTTTAGGCACCGTTTGGATTTGTTTTTTATAAATACTTATTTGTTTTTTTTTTTTTTTAATTTACAATATATAATTTCTTAGAAAATTTTTAAAAAAGTAAATAAATACTTATAAAAAACAAATCCAAACAGTATTTCATTGTTGTATAAGATTCAATCACGCATGCATTTTGATAATATTATTATGGGAAAAATACACTTTGCACCCCTGTACTAAAGGCCAAAAACACTTTGCACTCCTGCACTTTAAAAGTAAACAATAAACCCCCTACACTTTCAAATTTTGGCAGTTTGCTCCCTTCTGTTAGTTGACCGTCCATATATTTAACGGAACAATTATCAGATGACTTTTTTTGCATATGAAATGACTTAAATGCCCTTATTTTAATTTAATACAATAAATGACCAAGTGGATGAATCATTTAAAAGGTTTGACCCGACCCAAAATTCTCCATCCACTATGAGAGGGCTATTCTTCCTCCCCAAGACTTCTACGCTGCCCCTTCTGCAGCTGCTTTTCTCTCTTCTGCAATCCCCTTCTTTGGCTGCTTCTCCTCTCTTTTTCTTCTCTTCGCAATGCGTGAATTTCTCACACTTGATATCCATGGAACGAACTGGAGTTGTAGAAGTGTCTAAATTTTTTCTATTAGATCCATGGAAAGCACCAATTCCTCCTCAATCAACTTTGATTTTTTTGATTTTCTTAAGATTCCAACAGTGGGTATCTCGTAGCTTGATCTTATCTTCTTCTAATTTGTTGGTATACGACACCATACAGTTGCTTACTAGTGAACAACCACATAGAACTTAAAAACTAAAAGACCATGGTCTTGAACTTGCTTTATCTTGTGATTGGATTCAAACCTTTTTTTTTTTTTTCGGTGTTATTTTCACTGATTTTTTGCTAATTTGAATCATTCCGAAGAAGCCAAAAAAAATTTAGCTTCTCATTCCATGTTGCAGATCGACGACTCTCTTTCCCTCCTCCATCTTCTCACCAGAAGCAAGGGTGGGTTTCATTGCTCATTTGGGGACAAAATTAGAACATATGAAATTTCTTTTTGGGTTTTCTTGGATTTTGCTTCAATTTTTCCTTGCTATCATTGATTTAAGTTCAGATATATATAATATGTGTGAACTCATGGATTCTATACTCTTCAAATTTTCTTAGATTTTTGCTTCAAATTCTTATTATTCGTTCTTTACTAGTGTTGTGAACCAAATCGCTAACCATTGGAGAAGAGTTGTCATCAGGAGGGTTTTGTCTGAGCTTGTGGTACTTGGCGAACTCATGGGGGAACCCATGAAGGGCCAAGAGGTCGTCTCGTATAGCTCGGCATTCATCGGGGGTGGGGTGAGTGTGATAAGGGTATTGCTCTTCGGTGCTTCTTCCATTGACGATGTCGTCGGTTTTTGCAGACTTGATCGGAGTTTTGTTCAGGGACGATTGCAAGTGATGTTTAAGTTGCTTTCTTTTACGGCTTTTTTGCATTTTTGCTGTTATTGAACACTGATCGCTTGGACGAATGTGATTTTCCACGTTCTGGATTGTATTATGAATTCCGAGGATCGAACCAGCAGCCCTAAGCTAATCCACTTCACTCCTCATCAAAGATGAACCTATGCAAAATTAGGGGTTTGACCCGACCCAGAATTGAGTCCGGGTATAAATTGAATTTACAATGGGTAAAATGGTAATCTACCCTCATTTTTAAACACTGTAAGCCCCTATGCCAAAGTTTGAAAGTGCAGGTGGTTGATTGTTCACTTTTAAAGTGCAGGGGTGCAAAGTGTTTTTGGCCTTTATTACAGGGGTGCAAAGTGTATTTTCCCCTATTATTATTAGAGAAGAAAAATATAATTTAAAGGGATTTTGTATCTGAAACGAATTTACTCTCTCTACTTTATAAGGGACATGATTGTAATGATCTGAAAATAAATAGTCGGTATTAACTTATTGTTAATGCGTACACATAATTACAATATATACACAGCCATGCACACATTAGGTTGTCATTAAATTAATGATTTAGATTAAATTGAATTAAAAGGATGAAATTAAATAGACTTCAACATTTTATTGTACAAAAAGATAATTAGAGGTATGAAGCCCAAGGTAATGTTATTTAAAGAAGGGGAATTTGGCCAAAGGTCCTCATTTATAAGATTTTCAGGACAAAAATTATCTAAAAAAATCTTTCATGCTATAAGTCCTTTTGGTATGAATTGGACAAAAATGTTATTCCTTTCCCAAATAATCTTCAAACTCAACCCGAAGTTCATTATCTCGAACACTCAAGGTTACTACGCCGGACCCCCCGAGTTCTTACGCCGGAATCGCAATTCACTGCATTGAAAAAAAAATTAAAAAAAATACAAGAAAAAAAAAAACAATCTCTTTCTTTTTCCTCCATTTTCTCACTAACCAAACAAAAAATTATTTTTCCTAATGAAAATCTATTCTTTTTCTTACAATTTTCAAACAATTAAACCAGAAATTAATCCAAAAAAGAAAAGAAAAGAAATTATTCACCTTCACTTCATTGCAATTATTCATATGGTCAACGAAAAGGGTGATGAAATTGAACGAAGACCTCTGTCAAAGGGAGTAACAATGACCCAAAAATCCAGTGAGTTCATGGAAAAGATCAACATCGGTCAGATTATAGACTTGATCTCACGCCTCTTTATTTCTGCTTCTAAACCCGATCAAACGACGGAGAGGAAAGACATTTAGTGTTGCAATGCGTGGCGTTGACAGAATGACAGGTGGCAAGAAGAGAGCTTTCTCGCCGGTGAATTTCCAGAATGTTGAGATTTGCTGGTTGTTTCGTCACCGGTCATCTCGTCGCAGATCGTAAAGAGTTCTAAACACCACGAGCGTATCGACGAGGATGAGAGGAGCTTGTGAAAAGCTCACACCGATCTGCGCCGGAGACGAGGCTTGCCAATTTACAACAATCGACGTAGGATTTCGTGGATTGGTACAGGTCCAAGCAAAAAGTGAAGAAAAAATGGAAGAAGCAGAAGAAGAAGAGAGAGAAAGAGAGAGAGAGAGAGAGAGAGATAATCAAATCTCTATGGTTCAAATCGAAGGAGTTCATCGCAAACCTGATCGCTTGTCGAAGAATTTCGTCGGCGGGAGCTTTGGATGGTGCGGGCAGACATTCATCGGACTGTGAGAGAGAGAATGTGAAGAGGAAAAAAGAAATGAAATTGGGGCATTTTAGTCTCTTAAAAAAATGCATTTTGAGAAAATAGGACCTCAAGCAATAAAATGTTTTTAAATAGGACTTTTAGAAGAAAAAAAATCTTATAAGAGAACTTTATGCATTAAAGGGTCCTAAAATAGGACTTTTGGCCAATAATTCTCATTTTTTGAAAATTGGCCAAAGGTCTTATTTTAGAAGCTTTTCATAGCTAAAGTCCCCCTTAAAGATCTTTCATGCCAAAAGTTCTTTTGGCATGAATTGGACAAAAATATTCCTCCTTCCCAACACAGACTTTTGGTATGAATTGGACAAAAATACCCCTCCTTCCCAATAACCTTTAACCTCCACCCCCAACCTCCGAGTTCACTACGTTGGAGATCGAGTTCACTACACCGGAAAATGCATTTCACTACGTCAGAAATGCACTTTACTATGCCGGAAAACGCATTTCACTATGCTGAAAAATACGTTTCACTACGTCGGAATTCCAAGTTCACTATGCTAGAACTGGATTGCACTACGCCCAAAAAAGAAAAAAAAAAATTCTTTATCCTACATTTTTCCAGCAACCAAACAAAAAGTTTTTATTTTAGTTCACTACGTTGCATTTCACTATGTTGAAATTCCCGGTTCACTAAGCTAGAACCAAATTTCATTATGCCCGGAAAAAAAATAAAAAATAAAAAAAATTTTCTTTCTTTTTCCTACATTTTTCCAGCATCCAAAAAAAAAATTCCTACATTTTAGTTCATATTTTAGGAAACACATTTCACTATGCCGGAAATACATTTCACTATGTCAGAAAATGTCCATACCCACGGGAGGTGTCTCATCCTATAGGTGACAACCGTATAGTGCTCAATTAATTTATGCACCCTAATTCTTAAAAGGAATTAAAACAGAAAATATATAAGATCGATATTCATGTTTACTCCATTACCTCCCAGTTGTCCTCAAATGACTTCATTCCAACAATAAGCTGAGAGCTTGTGAATCATCCTAAAACTATATTTTCAGTTAATTCGCCATTGAGCTTGCAAGAGAGGTTCCAATTTCTTCTCAGTTAACGTAATGTAAGGTGTTGGTGTATTTCAAAACAAATAAAACTTACATATCTTCTTTTGTCCCATATTGGTTAGAAGAAGAGGATAATGAGTGGTTTATTAGCTATTTTCTTCAATCATGCTTAGTGAAAACTTAGAGAACTTGGCACATCACGTGCGCAAGAAGGGAAGAAGGTAAATGAGGTATAATCTCCATCGATTATGAATTTTATTCAAATCAGATTTCGATTCTAAATTGAATTTTTTCATAAATTACATTTTCATTCATGGTCACCTATTAATTTCTGCAGCATATGTTATATCTTGCTACACCTATAAATAGAGACCTCTGCATAGCATTTTCACTCACCAATTCATAAGCTCTCTCTTCTCTCTTTCATTCTCTACAATTTCCAGATTTTTTAAGTGTTTTGTGAGTTTTTCTTTGGGTAAAGAAATGTATTATGTGAAGTTTCAAATTTTCTCAAAGTTGTGCAAGCTTAGAGAAAATAACAGTGAGTGGTTGGACTTGTTGTATTCTGGAGATGGCGTGCTAGAAACTATTGAATCGGATCTTTCCGTAGTGGCGCGAATCGTCTTAAAGAGAACGACCTAATCCGTGCCTAAACCCACCTTATTTCACTTTTCCTTTATTTTTGAGGTAATATTATTTTATATTTTCCAACATAAGGGGTTTTTCATGGTGTGGTGTTCGGTCCTGCTTATTGCACATTAACAAAAACCAAGGAACAGGTTCCTCATAGCCCACTGCTTATAATTTATTGATTTTTGGAAAATGTTATCTGGATATCTAAAATGTGAAATGAAAAGGGCAATTACATATGGAAGACACTGATCAGTAGTACCACCCTGCTTTATTTCTTCATCCATCATAAATAGGACTTACATGGCAATAAGTTTTTTTAATGTGTAACCGAATGCCATGCCTATAATAGGACCCAGACAACACTAAAAGAAATTGGCTCCAAACTTAATCTCGATGTGATTCCATCGATGATTTTGACCATGAAAATGGCAAAGTATACAAAATTCAAACAATTCATAGGATATGCAGGCAAATACTAACAAAATAATTTATATATGAATGCCTAAAGATATGCATCGGGGCCTTGGCATCGGTACCTAAGGTCTCTAGGTGTAACTGTAACCTAATCAACCTGACTACACTCGCTGATATTGTCCATGTATCTGAAAGGATATACATACCCATGATTGGATCTGTTTATATGATCTCAGATTTTACAAGAGCCTTATTGTAAATAAAGATCACTTATCGTATCATGTGACCTGGTTGTGCAAAAGCGCTTTCGATACCTAAAAGAGAATGGCTGTCCCGGCACCCAGAGCAGCGAGTGACAACGGAAGCATGGGACCAATGGAAGTATGGAACTGAGACAGTGGCTAACTTGGGAATAACACTGGTAGAAGACGCTGGTGCAGGTTTCAAGGTTTGTGTTGTGGATGGTGGCTGCATGTTTGAGATGATTTTGACTGCCCATCTGCTGATCTGCTGTTGATGGCACCATGGCATGCCCAAGTGCTGGGAGTGCCAAGGCATGACATGGCATGGCAAGCCAAGTGCTGCACACACCAAGGTTCACCACCAAGTATTACGACTGCAGAGAGTCCTACCTTGAATCATGGTAAGAAACAAAATTTCTTAGCATTTGAGTAAAATTGGGTCCGTAAACTAGCAGTTAATGCATAGCAACCATGGAGCCATGATGCAGCGGAATATCGATGACTAGCTCTCCAACACAAACCTTCCACTTTTCCTATAGACGTATTATAAAAACAGTGCCAGGAAAATAGGCATCTAGTACTCAATTTTCACAAAGAGAGAAAGTAGAAAAAAAAGAGTGAAAACTCTTAATAAATTCTTATTAAATCAAAAACTGAGTTGCCAAGACGGCTACATGCATATTTATATTATAATAAAGTTTAGAAACCCCAATACTGTTGAAATAGGAAAAAACTGAAATAAAATGAATTTTACCAAAAAATGGAAATATGCAAAATAAGGCCAAAATATGCTATAATATAGTCCCTAAGGATTGCCACGGAGTCAATAGTTCGTCAAACGGCCTTCTGTACGAAAAGTAATTGATGGGCGAAATTTTTCCATAAATAGCAAAATCACTTAATTGGAGGTCTAAGCGAAGGAATTTGGGCAAAAAACGGTGTACGTCACAGCTAAAGGCGGTGAGTTTTGATCGTCTTGCCGATTCCATTCAGACTACCAAATTTCGTGCAATTCCGTCGCCGACGACTTTCAATCCTACTAGTCCATTTTTTGATTTTATCCCAAAATCGCCCCCGTGGCCCAATTCTGTTTGGGCCCTTTTTACTTGTCCAGATGATCCATAAAATCCAGGGCCATAAGCCCAACCCGGTCTGCATCAAGCCACCTGTGCAATCATTGGCAGATGGGTCCAGTAATATGCACCAAAGAGAAAGTGAGGCAAAAACGAGTGTACATGATCATAGAGATGAGAATTGAAAGTTTTCACGAGATTTCAAGTGCATGAGGAAGAAATTAAGTGGGAACCAAAAAGAACAATATGCTTACAGGTACATGGCAAAAGGCTTCATCTATCTCCTCGTTTGTGAGGCCCTTGTTCTCAAGAAAAGTACATCTGTAGATGACTGGGGAACTTCTAACTGTTGGATGTGATAGAAACTTAACAGTCCTTTGTGCTAGTTCTTCCCGCTTGGTTCCAAGTTTAGAAGCGCAGTTTTGTCAAAGTTATTGTCACAGTCTCTACCTTGGCGTCTTGCCCATCCATATCCACTGCTTTTACAAGGTCTGGCACTGATTTTCACAATTGTTATTTATCTGGAACACATTCTTTGAACATTATAATGAGAAAATTATATTCCACTGAGATATTTAGATAAGTGTATTAATGAACACCTTCCACATCCTAAGCCACTTTTCTCCATTGTCTAAGATTATCATATTGGCCACTTTGACAAAAATACACTATAATAATACTAATAATAATAATAATAATAATAATAATTTGCCATGAAGAAAGCTAAAAGTAGCACCTAACTTTTTACTACTCTCCATTTCTATCATAGACAGTTTAAAGAAATGCCAATCCGAGAGAATATTTTTAACTTTTATCAATAAGAAATACAATGCAGTCAAGCTTCAGCTTCAGCTTCCAACTCAGCCAGCATAGAGACTCATGAAAGTATTCACTGGACTTTGTGAAACAGAATTGATTCAACTGAAATCATAAGCCAATACAATGCACCCATGTAAGGAGAGTGCAAATGTTCAATGAGAATTTATAATCCAATTTATACAGGAGCAATATATAACAATATATCAATCCAGCATGGAATTCGATTCTCAAAACAAAAAGGGATGATGGTAGAATAGGGATTCTAAGGATACAAAACATGAGCAAATAATGGCCGAGAAAAATGAAAACAGAGGTTAGCACATCTAAGCCAATCCCAAGCAAAATTTAGTCCCAGTTGGGTTTAAAGATATCACCGATCTTTAATGAGATTATTGAAAAATAAGAAATAAACAATGATCGTTGCAATATATGGTAATTTAAATTAATATGGAGTTTGACCAATTATAATACCTAGTAGATATGTTCTTGTCACATCCGGTAAGAATTACAGGAGAGGATAAAAGGACTTATTATGGGTAACAAAGACAAATATCCATTGATGGATAAGCTGGGATTTGAATCTGCAATATCATTGTGCAGACATTAATTTAATGAGCTAGGGGCTTGAGCACTATAATCTTATGTGATTAATTAAAGAACCCATTTACTATTTAATATATGTACATATGGATTTATGTATATTCATTTTGGGGCATTTGACCAATATATCTTTCTGCTGATTTCATGAAAGAAACCTAAAGCTGAACCCATAAAGAACCCATAATTTTGATTGAAATGATGGGGATATTCCAATCAAAATTCGGAACCTAAAGCTAAATCGTTAACAGAACGAGGAAAAAGTACATTGAACCCCATATAGCTTTAGATCCAAAGTTTAGTCCGTAAAAGTATTCATCAAAAGATGTAGTTATGTACGTATGTTTCATCAATTATATACTGCCAAAGAAAACAACACATGCAACACAAAAACCCATCTAATAAGTGCGCGTGTATTGTATAAAAATTATGACCAAAGAGATATGATATATTACCATGCCTGAATTCAGCTAGACATACAAGGAGTTTGTCTCAAGAGTATTCACTAATTGATGTTTTAAAGCTACTCTCCACTAATCAGCTTCCAGACCCCAAGGTTAGCAAAGAGGCTAGTAGGCCACCGTAGGTAGCTATGGAATTCATGTTGCAACCATGAAGTTGAACTAGCTTATTTACCTGAAAAATTACCAGATATAGATTCATGAATATTAAGGTATGTACCAACATTGAAGAGTATTACAATAAAAGGGTATAAAGAAAGAACTCTTACTTCAGTGCATGTGGCTGCTCAAAGACTGACACAACACCCAAGCTGCCAGGTTACTGTCTCATAGCTAAAAACTGATCAACATCAACATGAATACCATATCCCTGCAGTATTTTTTGGAGCTCAAAAGTGGCACTTTGCACAGGATTCCTAACCCACTTTTTCTCAAATCCAAGGATGAGTGCCCGAAGAGTAATGTAATTTGGAATGATACAATTTTTCACCATCACATTTACCAAGAAGCAAGCATCATCAACGTTTCCAACACTACAAAATCCATGTATAAGAGTATTGTACAATACCAAGTCTGGATTCAACCCAACATCAAGCATTTTGCGAAACAGAACAATGGCTTCATCAATACGATGAGCCCTGCAATACCCATTAAGCAAAGCACTACATGTCACAACATCAGGTTTCATACAATGCTCACTCATGTAAAGCCACACAAGAAAGGCTTCTTCAAAGTTCTCCTTCTTTGAGTAACCATCTATAATATTGGTAAATGTTACTACATCAGGAGAAAAACCCCTTCTGATGAGCTCGTCTAACAAATCTTTTGCCACATTCAGAAATCCTCTCATGATAAGGCTGTGAATGATAGTATTGTAGGTCACAATATCAGGGGAGATGTCAGCAGATCTCATTATATTTAAAAGCTCAAAAGTCTTTTGCAGGTGGCCCTTCTTTCCATAGCCATCCATTAACGTGTTGTATGCTATAACATCAGGCACCAAACCCTCTCTTATCATAATTTGAAAAAAATTCTCTGCCATTTCCATGTCTCCAGACTTGCAACAACTATCAGTAAGCAACGTGTATGTAGTAATAGTAGGTTTAATTCCCCTTTTCAACATCTTTCCTAAAAATTCAAAAACTTTGCTTTTGTCCCTAACTTTACAATATCCTCCAATTATAGTAGTGTAACTAAAACAATCAGGAAGTAAGCCCAACTCACACATGTCATGAAAAAATTGAGAAGCTTTTACCATGTTACCATCTCTACATAACCTGGAAATAAAGCTATTGTATACAAATACATTCGGGGGCAAATTAAAAATATTCAAAACTTCTATTGCTTCCTCTAACTTTCTCTCTTTGCAGTAACAATTAATGACAGAACTAATCAAAACTGAATCCAAGGAAATACCCATCCCGGTCATTTTGAACAATAAAGCGGTTGCTTCTTTTAAGCGAGACATTTTGCAGAGGGAATCAATCACAATTGTATAAGTGATGACATCGGGTTTAATTCCAAGATTTTTCATTTCCATAAGCAATTTCCAACCATTTTCAGGGTTACCTTTGCTACAGTAGTTGTAGATAAATAGGCTAATAATAGAAGCATTGATACTCATCCCTTGGCTTTGCATATCTTCCAATAAATTCCAAGCCAATTCCAACTTTTCTGACTGTAATAATGCCCTGAGAAGTGAATTACAAACCCCAATTGACGGAAAGATGTTTAAATGCTTCATTTGACATGTTGATTTCAGAGCAATGTCTGTCATGTTTTCCTTGACATAACAATCAACAAGCATACTATATACAGTTTGTAGAACCCTTCTTTCAGTATGGGTTTCATGAAGGACTTTCAGAAATAAATTATGCCAATCCTCTTCCCCACCATTATTTCTCATGAGATGTAGAATTAGATCCACCGCTCTATAATTCATATTCCCAGAAACCAGAATATTTATCATTCTACATGTCGATTGAATTGAATGCTTTGACCCTGTGAAACTCTCTGACCACCTGAAAAAGTAAAGAGCAAGAGCAGCATCCAAACTCTCATCATACAGATCATTCAAAATCCGCATTATGTTAGACTGATTCAGATCAATCCTATACCCACTTTGAGAACCTATATTCCACCCATACTCTGTGAATATGAATTTAATTGTCTTCATTTCGTCCTCCTCAGCTGTCTGATTTTTGGCAATTGAGGGTCCCCTATCCATACACTCAGAGATATCATTGCCACTAAAAATAAGCTCATTAGCTTCTCTAAATTCAGCTGAAATGCATTCAACATTTGGCAATAGGGCATTGTCCGTAGATTTGGAATTTTCGAACATATATTCTTCGTCCTCCAAAAAGGGAGAGGGAGATAATGCTATATTCCTGGCTGAGAAAGTTTTAAATGTCCTATTTCTCCCAAATATCAGCTTTAATCCAGCAGAGCAAACATTGATGATTGAAGATAAAGCTTTCATGAACAACCAGGGACTGGCAATGCTACATGAGGAAAAAAAAAAAAAAACATAACATGTCAAAAATAAAATTTCCGCATATTCTACTGAAAAAAAAAAGAAAAAAAGTAAAAAAAAAAGGAGCACATAAAACATCCAGAGTGAAGAAAAAGAAGCTGAATGCATTGATGGAATAGCAGAGCAGAAAAAAAAAAAAAAAAAGGCAGTCGCAGAAGTGGGTTGTTCCCAAATCCCAATTGACAAAAAGTTGGGTTTTTCCCAAATTCTATTTGAATTAATCGATGGATGATGAATTAGGGCTTTGAATTTAAAAGCAATACATCACTAAAATAAAAATTAACAACAACACAACATTTTCATTCTCCATTCTTCAATTTTGAAAAAAAAAGTTATGGGAGGGTCGTAGGTGTTAGGGTTTTGAAAGCAACAATATGAGAGAGAGAGAGAGAGAGAGAGAGAGAGAGAGAGGAGGGGAGATATGGCGAAAGTGAGGAAAAAGAGAAGATGAGGGAATATTTTCTTACCGGTAGATACGATCGGTCGCCGGCCGGTGGAGCAGCGAGGCGGTGAGCCGGTGAGGCAGCCACGGTGGGATTGTAGGACGAATTCGAGTGAAAAATGGTAGCATCGAGCTCGGCACCTACGTCTGGAAACTTGAGTGGGCTGGGACATGCCTAATTTTGGGTTGGGCTGAGATTAGGCTTCTACTTTGGGCACAAACTTGGGTTTTGAGTTGGTTCTAAGCTTTTTTGTGTGCGCATCAATGCATGGCTAGGCTAACAAATATCAGGCCACTAATGGGATAGCCCAGCCCATTTTGCAACCCCAATTTATACAGGTTTCAAACTGGGTAGTTGAACTTCTCAGAATCAAACTCAGAACTTGAGCACCGCAAACCTGTCACCTGTTCTGTGCATGTTTATCCTAATCTTTTCAAAACTCAACGTGGCGCTCTCCTTGCTCTTCCCTCATCTATTTTCTTTTTCTCTTAATTCACTATATTTACTTCTTTCTAATTAGTTGATAGTATATTTTATTTTATTTTATTTTATAAAAATCTCATATATAATGTTGCCATATTTAAAATCAGAACTTAGATTTCCAATTTTGAATTTGGTATGGTAATTAAGTTGCCATAATTTAAAAACAGAATTTAAACACAATATTATCATTATGGCTAGCTACCAAGTTGGAGGCGCCTTCCAAAATTGCATATATATGACCAAAATTATGTATTAGTTCTCCAGTACTATATATATACACCACCCCAACTAGGGTTTTTTGGCAACTCTCTATTCAGTATAGAGTAAGGACATATAGAAATACTAGCTAGGTCTTGAAAGAGATGATGGCTAAACTTTCTTACACACATTTCTTCCTCCTTGTCCTTATTTTCTCAGGTTTGTATACTTATCCTAC
>JAESVK010000134.1:2036830-2054077 GCA_017140935.1 Hamamelis virginiana
CCAACCGAGGAGTCTGCTCTTAAGAACAGAGACGTTGCTTATAGGCAGGTGAACTCCTTCGTGCTGCCGGCTGACAGGAAGCAAGTGATTTCCTCCTCGACTGAAGAGCTGAGTCTTGATGCAATTCACCACATGGCACGGGTAAAAAACAAGTCTTTTAGCTGTCTTCCTTCATTCTTCTCTATTTCTTTTTCTAACTTTTATTTAACCATTTCTTTTCTGATCAGTCCATGGTCCTCTGTCATGGTGTGGTGATGAGGCTCTACGCGGCCACGAAGAAGAATCGTTCTCTTTCTGATACCGTGGTGAAGATGGATGAAGAGCTTCGGAAAAAAGACGAGGAGATTGCTTTGCTTCAGAAGAAGATTGAGGAAGAGATTCCTCCTTTGAAGTCTGAGGTTGATAAGCTTAAAGATTCTCGGGAAAAGGATGCAGAAGCTTTAAAAGAGAAAGAGCTGTCAATCATTAAAGCTACTGAACAATTATCCTCAGCTGAACACCGTTGCTCCGGGTTAGAGCGATCTCTTAAGGAAGCCGAGGATATGGCCATGGCCTGCAGAGACGATGCCGTGTCCCAGTTTGGTGCTGGTTTCGACTCCTGCCGAGCTGCGGCCAAAAAGAAATTTCCCGACTTGGATTTTGCTGACCTTGAAGATTACGACGATGATGAAGAGGGTGAGGAAATTCCTCCTCCTGTTCAGCCCGTTGACCAAGAAGGGAATATAGAGAAAGAGATACTGCTTCCTGGAGCCGATCTTCCAGAGTCTTCGGACCGTTCAGCTGCTCCTTCCTCTTGAAGCTCCTGAGAGGGTTTGGTGTTCATCCTCTTCCTCAAGAACCTCAGATACTTCATCTTCTGGGCTTAGTGTTCATCCTTTTCCTCAAGAACCTCAGATACTTCATCTTCTGGCCGTTGAGCAGTTCCTTCTTTGGATTTTGTAAATGGTTGATACCTATATAGTGTAATCTTTTTGAAGAATCAATGAACAAGTTAATATGAAAATCTCTTACATTTGCGATCTTTATTCACCGTCGTTTTTCCGATGCTTAACCCATCGTCATCTTTTGATGCTTAGATGTCTAACTCGGTAATAATCTGACATAAATAACTTGAAGTTTTTTTTTTTTTTTTGACACCTTTAGATGCTTTGAAAGGTTGGATCTAAATTTATCCGATTTCATAACTCATCGTTATTATTCCGACCTTAATAACTTAATGGTTTGATCAGGATTCAGCTGATCTCGTAACTCATCGTCATCTTTTGATGCTTAGATGATTCGGGCGGCATTACCCCGACCTTAATAACTTAAGTTTATCGACATCTTTTGATGCTTGGGTGGTTTGATCAGGATTTAGCCGATCGCGTAACTCATCGTCATCTTTTGATGCTTAGATGATTTGGGCGGCATTACTCCGACCTTAATAACTTAAGTTTACATTGTGCTTGACTCCTTTGAGGTCGACTTCTCAAGGGTCTTAGCTCTCAATGCTTTTCGATAATGGAATTTTACATCCAGTGATGTTGCTCTGCAAAGATTAATTTCTCTCACAAATGCAATTGATCAAACAAATATAAGAAAAAAGATGGAAACAAAACAAATACGAGACAAAACAAATATGAGAAAAAGACAGAATTTTATTAGGAACCACTTTTACTGGTAGTATTTTTTCAGATGTTCCATGTTCCAGGCATTCAGCAATTTTCTTCCTTTTATGTCTTCTAGTTGAAATGTATTCTCCTTCACTTTACCGATGACTCTGTATGGTCCTTCCCAATTGGCTCCTAACTTCCCAACTCCTTGCTCCCGTGTTGCTTCCGTAGTTTTCCTGAGGACGAGATCTCCGATATGAAGAGTCCTTGGACGAACTAATCGGTCAAAGTTCACTTTCATTTGCTTCTGGTAGGCTAGGATCTTGAGTCTTACCCTTTCTCGCCTTTCTTCAATGAGGTCCAGGTTGAGGAGAAGCTCGTCTGAATTCTGTTCTGGATCGAAGGTTTCTACTCTTGGTGATGGTAGGCCAATTTCGACTGGGATCATGGCCTCTGATCCATATACTAGAGAGAAAGGGGTTTCCCCGGTTGCCCGCCGAGGTGTTGTGTGATATGCCCATATTATGCTCGGTAATTCTTCGACCCATTTTCCTTTTGCCCGATCCAGTTTTGTCTTCAATCCTCGGAGAATTGTTCTATTTGTGACTTCTACTTGCCCATTTGACTGAGGGTGCCGAGGAGCTGCAATATGTAATCCCACGTTCAAACTACTGCACAGATCTCTCATGCCCGGATTATCAAACTGCCTTCCTCGGTCGGTTACTACGACTGCAGGTATCCCGAATCTGCAGATGATATTTTTCCATAAGAACTTCTTCACATTTACCCCGGTTATTCTGGCAAGGGGCTCTGTTTCCACCCATTTGGTGAAGTAGTCAATTGCCACAAGCAAAAATTTCTTTCTTCCTGGAGCTTCCGGTAAAGGTCCGACGATATCCATTCCCCATTGTGAGAAGGGCCAAGGACTTGGGATTGGGATTAGTTTGGATGGAGGTCGGTGTATATATGATGCAAAGCGTTGACACTTGTCACATTTCTTGACGATATCACGGGCTTGTCCTTCCATCCTCGGCCAATAGTATCCTTGCCTGACGACCTTCTGGACCAAGCTCCTTACCCCGGAATGATTTCCGCAGCATCCCTCATGAATTTCCCGTAGTACATACTCCGCCTCATCCTCCCTAACGCACCGAAGTAAAGGCCTGGAAAAAGATCTTCGGTATAGGACTCCTTGGATCACAGTGTACCGGGCCGATCGGATCCGAATTCTCCTTGCTTCATCCTTGTCTTCGGGCAAAACTCCATCCTCAATATATTTTCGGATCGGGTCCATCCAAGTGGTTGATTCATTGATGGCTAAGATCTCGGCCTCGGTTTCTTCTATGGCCGGTTTCTGGATAACATCCATCGTGATAACTTTGCCACCATCTCCTCCCAACGAAGACGCAAGATTTGCCAAAGCATCTGCTCCTCTGTTTAAATCTCTCGGAATCTGTACGATTTCTACCTCAGAAAATTTTGCTAGTGTCCCCTTCACTTTGGCAACGTATTTCATCATTGTTGGATCTTTCGCCTCGTACTCTCCCTTGATTTGGTTAACAACTAGTTGCGAGTCACTGTGAATTCGCAAAAATTGAGCCCCAACTGCTTCAGCTATGTTCAGTCCAGCGAGAATAGCTTCGTACTCAGCCTCATTGTTGGTCGCCTGAAAAGCAAACTTTAACGCATGTTCGAACACTGTTCCTTCAGGCATTTTCAGCACTACTCCTGCCCCTTGTCCACGGCTGTTTGCTGCACCATCAACATAAAGATCCCAAAACTCTCTCCTGTTTTCAGTCAGCTCGGCCTGTGCCCCTTCCAGTCTAGTCAACTCTGCTATGAAATCGGCTACAGCTTGGCCTTTGATAGCTGTCTTTGGTCTGTATTGAATATCGAACTCACTCAGTTCTATTGTCCAAGCGAGTAGTCGACCTGAAGTGCTCGGTTTATGCAGGATCGTCCGCATCGGAAAGCTTGTGAGGACGATGATTGGATGGGCTTGGAAGTATGGTCGTAGCTTTCTTGCTGATACAACAAGGGATAGAGCTACTTTCTCGGCTTCTGAATAACGGGTCTCTGCGTCCAAAAGGACTTTGCTGATGTAGTAAACAGGTTTCTGGGTCCCATCTTCTTCTCGGACTAAGGCTGAACTTACGGCAGTTGAGGATACTGCTAAGTACAAATACAGAGGCTCTCCCAATGATGGTTTGGATAACATCGGTATGGATCCGAGGTATTCTTTCAACTCTCCAAACGCCTTCTCACATTCTTCCGTCCATTGGAACTTTTGAGCTCCTCTCAAAATCTTAAAGAAAGGCAAGCTTCGATCCGAGGCTTTCGAAATGAAACGGTTTAGAGCTGCTATCCTCCCCGTTAATCGTTGAACCTCTTTAATCGTCTTCGGGGAACTCATATTAACTAGAGCTTTAATCTGATCTGGATTTGCCTCAATTCCTCGCTTGGTCACCATAAAGCCGAGGAATTGTCCCGAGCCGACTCCGAAGACACATTTGTTTGGGTTGAGCTTCATTTGCGCCTTCCTCATAATGGCGAAACACTCCTTCAGATGCTGAACATGATCTTTCGTCTTCAGGCTTTTCACTAACATATCGTCAATGTAAACCTCCATACTTTTTCCGAGGAGTTCTTTGAAAAGCTTGTTCACCAGTCGCTGGTACGTTGCCCCTGCATTTTTTAATCCGAATGGCATCACTACATAACAATACGTACCTCGTCTGGTGATGAAAGCTGTTTTCTCCTGGTCATCTGGATGCATTGGTATTTGGTTATATCCTGAGTAGGCGTCCATGAAGCTCAACAGTTCATGCCCTGCTGTTGCATCAACCAACTGATCTATCCTCGGCAAAGGGAAGCTGTCTTTGGGGCAAGCCTTGTTCAGATCAGTGAAGTCAATACACATTCTCCATTTCCCATTCTTCTTTTTGACGACGACTGGGTTCGCAAGCCACTTCGGATAATCGACCTCTCTGATAAAACCTGCTTCCAGAAGATTTCTTACCTCATCATCAATTGCCTGATGTCTCTCCTCGGCGAAAGTTCTCCTTTTCTGCTTGATTGGTCGGTACTTTGGGTCGATATTCAGCTTGTGCTGTGAGACTGACGATGGAATTCCAGGCATCTCGTCATGTGACCAGGCAAACAGGTCATAATTATCTTTCAATAACTGTACTATTTGCTCTCTTTGTTCTCCCTTCAGACTTGATCCGATCTGAGTTGTTCTGTTTTCCATAGTGGGGTGGATCTGTATCTTGACTGTTTCCTCTGCCGGTTTCCCATCGGTGATCTTGGGCTCTCTTTCTGCAAATTCCTTCTCGGCTGCAGTGCTTGGTAATTTTGCCGGTGGGTTGTCTTTCGGTAATTGCTATGAATTCTTTAACTCCTTTAAAGCTGTTGAATAGCAAGCTCGCGCAACCCCTTGATCCCCTTTCACTGTCCCTACTTTCCCCGTGGACAAAGGAAATTTTAGGGATAAATGATAAGTTGACACCACTGCCCTCCATTGGCCAAGTGCTGGTCGGCCAATTATCACGTTGTATGCTGTCGGGCAATCAACGACCAAAAAATTAATCATTTCCGTGCTGATATCTGGCAGTTCCCCTATTGTTGCTGGCAATGTGACCCACCCGAGGGCCTCTACCGACGCCCCTGTGAAACCAATGAGAGTCCCGGTGGTCGGCCTTAAAACGGACTTATCCAATCCCATTCTGTCAAACGCCTGTTTAAACAGGATGTCCGCCGAACTCCCCGTATCCACCAACACCCTCCGAACAGGATGGTTGGCTATGATGACAGATATGACCAATGCATCATCATGAGGCCGATGAATACCTGATAAATCGTCATCAGAGAAGCTGATAACAGGATCTCTTATCGTATTTTCTACGATCATAACTTTTCTCGGAGGACTCCTCCTTGCTTCTCTGGCATGTGCTTTTCTGGAAGACCTTGTCTCGCCTCGGATTGTCAGTCCTCCATGTATTACGTTTATCTCTGCTCCTGTTGGTCGGTTTGTGGGTCTGGGCTCATCTTCCCTCCTCTCTGGTTCTGATCGATCCCTTCTATTTTGCAGGAACTCCTTCAAATGTCCCTTCCTGATTAGTTCTTCCACTGCATTTCGAAGATCTGCACAATCTTCAGTTGTATGACCGATGTCTTTGTGAAACTCGCAGTATCTTCGGCTATCTCGATATCCAGGGTTGGAAGTCATCCTCTTCGGCCATCGTACTAACCCTTTTCGCTTTATCTCGAGGAATACTTCACTGACGGGCACCCGAAGTGGTGTATATTCTCCAAACCGCCGATGTTTGTCGAATTTTTCATGCTTCGTATCCCTCTTCTTGTCATCATACTTAGCCCGAGATTCCACCTTCTCTGTTTTTAACCGATCTCCCTTCTTTTTGGTTTCTTCCTTCTCTTTGGCCTTTCTGTCATTAGTCATCTCTTCCGCTATTGAATGTTTGTCAGCTTTTGTTAGCAGGGCTGCCAAAGTTGCTGGAGGATTCTTTGTCAGAGAATAGAATAACTTTCCGGACCGCAGACCGTTTATGAGTGCGGAGACTGCGGTCTTCTCATCCAAACCATCTACCTCGTGGGTCTCTGCTATGAATCGTTGTAAGTACTTGCTTAAAGTCTCTTCCCTCCCCTGTCTTAAACTGAGCAGATGTGCGATGGTCTTCTTCCTCCTCCGATTGCCGATGTACCGGGCTACGAAAGCCTCACTAAGCTGTTTGAAACTGTGGATTGTTCCCGGCCTCAAGGTTTTGAACCAATCCCTTGCTGTTTTCTTCAATGTGATTGGGAATGCTTTGCACATTATAGCATCCGACACCCCTTCCAGAATCATTGCTCCTTTGAACGCCTCCAAGTGATCTGTCGGGTCCGTAGTTCCATCATAGACATCAACGTTCGGCATTTTGAAGTTCTTACGTGGCTGCTCGTCTAATATCCGCTGAGTGAATGGCGGATCAGTTGATTGCACAAGCTCCTTTATCCCCAGAGGTTCTCTCTCTTTTACCGCTTCTAGCAATACTCCCAGCCGAGCATCCATATCTTTAATTCGCACATCGACATCTTTCGTTTGATGACTCGACCTAGCTTTTTTCTTCTGAACCTCTGCGTCCCGCCGATCTTTCCCAGAATGGATTTCAACGCTTCTATCCCTCCTCCTCTGTGATCGGTCCTCCAAACCTCTGTTCTTTTGAGGGGTAGAATATTGCTCTCGCCGCAATCCAGAGTGCTGCTCGTTCCTATGTTTACCTTCAGATCTCATCCGAGGCTGATGCATTCCTTCGCTTCTTATCATGTTACTTTTACTCGGTGCGGCCGACCGTTGTGACTCTGGATGGTCAGCTTCGTTTACCACAGCCTTTCCTTTATCCTGCGCAGCCGTTTGTCCTCGGATCTGTTGTCGAAGTTCTTCATTCTGGGCTAAGACGGCCTCATTCTGCTTCATGATCTTTTCCATGGTGGAGGACAGTTCCCGGAATCGATTGCGCATCTCATCTTCTGCTGCCTGATCTTGAATGGGAATCCTGGTTGACGTCTCGCCTTCCATCAGTGCTTGAGATCTCGTGATTGGCATGATCAATTTGAGAGTATGGCTAAAAAGGCTTTTTGTTCCTTTTCCCACAGACGGCGCCAGCTGATGATGCAACTTTCAGTCAATGCCCAATCACCGAGTTCAAGCCTGCAAAACAAAGTTAGATCGGTCGGATTGTATCCGACGATAACCCTCCGACGATCAAGTCAATAAGTATAATTAACCAGATAATCGAAGAATCTTAATGGTTGGTTTTTTTGCGTACCTCTTTCCATTGTTCATCCTCTCTTTATATAGAGAATGTGTATTTTTGGTAAGTCGTCGGTTACTCCTGAATTGTGGCTGATTTTCCATATAAATAGATGATTCTGCGGATTCTTTGCACGGCCGTTACTTCCAGTTGTATCATTGACTTTTTGATAGGCGTAATCTTCGTATCGTAACAGATCTCGTATCTTCGGCTATGAGCCGATCACTATGACCTCGGTTTTTGTAAGATACCTTTTCCTTCCCTCATCAAGTCCATTCGGCTTGTGGAGGGTCTGTTTTGAGAAAGAGTGATAATGAAGTTTGGGCATTGTTTGAGACTATGAGTGAGGATTCCTACCATATGGAATCCATGGGTTTGTCTGAGAGAGAGAAAACCGCACCAACACCATCCTCCTCTTCATCTAAGAAAGGAGGCATCTATGAGATTGAAACCACTTCTTCCAATCAAAACATTGAGGTGTTGTCCAAAAAATTAGACCAACTCATAGCTCTTCATGAGAAGCCTCCCAAGGCCATAGTCAATTCAGTGTCTGAATTTTGTTCCATTTGCTCCGACCCTACCCATGATACTTTGTCTTGTCCTTTGGCGGGGCAATACCCCGATTTCATTCATGAGCATGTCAATGCTGCCCAAGGGTATGTGCAACCTAGGAGTGACCCATACTCAAATACCTACAACTCGGGATGGGCAGATCATCCTAACTTTCGTTGGGGTCAACAACAACCACCTAGGCCTCCAATCCAATCTTCTCAACCCATGAGACCTAATTACCAAGGACCAAATCAGGGCATGGTTGCACCTTATAGGCCTCCCCACCCTCAGAATCAATACCAATCCCAAGGCACCATGGTGCCTCATTCTCAACCATCGTACAATCCTCCGACCCAACAAGTTGTCCAAGCACCACAACCCCAATCACTTCAAAGAACCCCTGGATTTGAAGAGCAAGTCTTAAGTGCTCTAAAAGCCATGGAAGCCAACAACCAACTTCTCCATTCTCATTCGCAATCAATTGCCAAGCTTGAGACCCAAGTGGGCCAAATAGCAGCTTCCTTGAACCGTAGGGAAGAGGGGAAATTACCTAGTCAACCAATTAAGAACCCCAAGGGAGCTTATGTGGCTGAGAGTTCTACCTCTCAAGAGCCGGTCAAGCATGAGGATGTGCAAGCCATTATTGTGCTAAGAAGTGGGAGAGTGGTGGATAATAGGGTAGGAGAGGATGTTATGGAGGAGGATAGTTCACCTCCAGTTGTAGAGGTGGGGAGTGATGAGAGTAGCAAAAGAAAAGAGAGAAGTCCTGAAAAAGATGTTGTTGAAGAGATCGAGAGGGATAACTTTCCTTCTAGGGTAGAAGACCCCGTGGCATCCTATGTGCCCAAAGCTCCTTTTCCTTCGGCGCTTGTGTCGCCCTCTAAGAAAGCTAAAAAAGGAGTTTCTGTTGATGACATGTTGGAGGTGTTTAAACAGGTGCGAATCAATATTCCACTACTTGAGGCTATCAAACAAATCCCCTCTTATGCCAAGTTTTTGAAAGATCTTTGTACCCATCAAAGGAGAGAGCGTGTGCATTTAGCTCAATCCTCTACACTTGTTGACATAGCTAGTGCAGTCTGCCAATATCAAATCCCTGTTAAGAAGAGTGATCCTGGGACACCCACAATACCCTGTTTCCTAGGAGATCATTTCGTGGATAGAGCTTTGGTAGACTTTGGGGCTAGTGTGAACATTCTTCCATACTCTGTGTATGCGAAGATGGAGTTAGGAGAGTTAAGGCCCACACCTACTGTTCTCCAGTTTGCTGATAGGTCCACTAAGGTACCTAGGGGAGTTCTACAAGATGTCCTTGTTAAAATTGAATCCTTTGTCTTCTCTGCCGACTTCATAGTCTTAGACATGGAACCTGTGGATAGTAGTAGACCCCAAATCCCTGTGATTATAGGTAGACCTTTGTTGGTGACCGCCAATGCAGTTCTTCATTGCAAATCTGGAATCATGGAGGTGTCCTTTGGCAATATGAAGGCCAAGCTGCAAGTTTATCATGCGGCTAACCATCCTCATCACTTTGAGGAATGTTCATTCGTGGATATTATTGATGAGCTAGTTGAAGAGTCCCTCCCATTCATCCTTACTGAGGACCCCTTGGGGGCATGCCTTGCCTACTTCGACATTGATAGCTTTGATATTGACTCATGCATCGAGGAAGTTAATCAAGTTCTAGAGTCATCCCAATCCATAGGTAGCCTAACTTGGACACCTACACCCGAACCATTACCACCGTTGGCTAGTACACCTATGCCTAGCTCGTTGGAGTCACCTCCTACACTTGAGCTCAAACCTTTGCCTTCCCATTTGAAGTACACATTCTTAGGGCCCAATGAGACTCTCCCTGTCATTATTGCCTTTGATTTGAGTGATTTACAAGAGAGAGCCCTAATTGACACTCTGAAAAAGTATAGGGAAGCAATAGGTTGGTCGGTAGTGGATTTGAAAGGGATTGACCCATCCATTTGCATGCATCGTATTCACCTTGAAGAGGGAGTTAGGCCATCTAGAGAAGTTCAAAGAAAACTCAATCCTAATATGAAGGAAGTGGTAAAGAAGGAAGTGCTTAAATTGTTGGATGCGTGTATCATATACCCCATCTCTAATAGTGAGTGGGTAGCTCCTACCCAAGTTGTCCCTAAAAAGTCTGGAATTACTGTAGTAGCCAATGATCAGGGAATTCTAGTCCCAACTAGAGCCACTACAGGATGGAGAGTTTGTGTTGACTATAGGAAGCTAAATTCTAAGACTAGAAAGGACCATTTCCCACTCCCTTACATTGATCAAATCCTAGAAAGATTGGCGGGTCAAAGCTATTACTGTTTTCTTGATGGTTATTCTGGATATAACCAAATAGCTGTGTATCCCGAGGACCAAGAAAAGACCACCTTCACATGCCCTTTTGGCACCTTTGCTTTTAGGCGGATGTCCTTCGGGTTGTGTAATGCGCCTAGTACATTCCAAAGATGTATGACAGCAATTTTTTCTGACATGATAGGTGAGTTTCTTGAAGTTTTTATGGATGACTTCTCTGTTTTTGGATCTACCTTTGATGAGTGCCTTTCCCACCTTGACAAAGTGTTGAATTAGTGTTGTGAGAAAAACTTGGTGTTGAGTTGGGAGAAAAGCCATTTTATGGTTCAGGAAGGTATAGTCTTGGGTCATGTAATTTCTGAGAGGGGAATTGAAGTAGATGGGGCTAAGGTTGAATTGATAGCCAAACTACCTCCCCCAACCACTGTCAAGCAAATCCGATCATTCTTGGGGCATGCGGGTTTCTATAGAAGGTTCATTAAGGACTTTAGCAAGATTGCAAAACCCATGTGCAATTTACTGGCCAAGGATACCCCATTTGTCTTTGACAAAGATTGTTTGGAAGCTTTTGAAAAGATGCGCTCTTCCTTGAGCACCGCCCCAATTATGCAAGCACCCAATTGGTCCCTTCCATTTGAGGTTATGTGTGATGCCTCTGACTATGCAATTAGGGCGGTTTTAGGGCAGAAAATAGGGAAAAACTCTCATGTCATTTATTATGCTAGTAAAACCCTTGTTGTTGCCCAAATAAATTACACCACAACCGAGAAGGAACTCTTAGCAGTGGTCTTTGCATTCAATAAATTTAGATCATATCTTCTTGCATCTAAGGTCATTGTCTTTTCTGATCATGCGGCATTAAAATACATTTTGTCCAAGAAAGAGACCAAACCTAGACTGATTAGGTGGATACTCTTGCTTCAAGAGTTTGACTATGAGATTAGGGACAAGAAAGATTGCGAAAATGTTGTGGCTGACCATTTGTCAAGAATATTGGTTGAACCTTCCTTGGACATAGTACCCATTCAAGATAAATTCCCCGATGAGCATATTTTGACCATTTCACATCATCACTTGCCTTGGTATGCTCACATCATCAATTATTTCGCCACGGGACTCATCCCATCGGATTGGGACAAGAATAGAAAAAATCGTTTTTATGCACAAATCAAATATTATTTTTGGGAAGATCCTATTCTCTTTAAATATTGTGCGGATCAAGTAATCCGTAGATGTGTCCCGGATCATGAGGTGCGAGATATTTTGAGATTTTGCCATACCTTGGCATGTGGGGGTCACTTTAGTGGGAAGAAGACTGGGGCAAAAGTCTTGCAATGTGGGTTCTTTTGGCCTACAATCTTTAGGGATGCCTTAGAGTTTTGTAAGACTTGTGAGAATTGCCAAAAGATGGGGAATATTTCAAAAAGAGACATGATGCCCTTGAGCCCAATTCTGATAGTTGAAATCTTTGATGTGTGGGGCATCGACTTTGTGGGCCCATTCCCAGTCTCCCATGGTTATGAGTACATTCTTGTCGGGGTTGATTATGTGTCCAAGTGGGTGGAAGCAGTGGCCACTCGAACAAATGACCACAAGGTTGTGGTGAAATTTTTGCAAGAGAACATCTTCTCTAGATTCGGGTTCCCTAGGGCAATCATTAGTGATGGCGGGTTTCACTTCAATAATAGGCCTTTTGCGGCTTTGGTTGCCAAGTACTCCATCACTCACAAAGTTGCCACCCCCTACCACCCTCAAACTAGTGGCCAAGTGGAAGTGTCGAATAGGGAAATCAAGCACATCTTAGAAAAGACCGTTAGGCCCGACCGAAAGGATTGGTCATTGCGCTTAAATGATGCACTTTGGGCGTATAGGACGGCTTACAAGACCCCTATTGGCATGTCCCCTTACAGACTTGTTTTTGGAAAGCCTTGTCATCTTCCCGTGGAATTGGAGCATAAAGCTCTTTGGGCCATAAAGAAATTTAATTTTGAAATTGATGAAGCGGGCTTACATCAAAAACTGCAGCTTAGCGAGTTAGAAGAGATTCGCAATGAAGCTTATGAGAATTCCAAAATTTATAAAGAAAAGATGAAGGAATTCCATGATAGTCACATCAACAGAAAATCTTTTGAACCCAATCAAAAGGTGTGGCTATTCAACTCTAAATTGCGTCTCTTTCCTGACAAGCTAAAATCCCGATGGGATGGTCCTTATCTTGTGGTCAAGGTCCTCCCCCATGGGGCGGTTGAGATTAAGAACCCCAAGAGTGGAGCTCAATTCTCGGTGAATGGTCAAAGGCTTAAGCCTTACATTGAGGGGGTTAGTGATGACACCATTCATGATGGCCTTGTGGTGGAAATCATGTCCTTGAAGGACCCGGTCTATGATTCTACTTAGTGAATTGCAAAACGTCTGGCTGAAGACGTAAAATTTAGTTCTTCTTGGGAGGAAACCCATGTCTTAGTTTGGCTTGATTTCTTTGCTTTTGTTTGTTTTAGGTGTGCATATTAGAGCCTTGGAGAGGATGTTTCCTTAACATTGGGGACAATGTTCCATTTAAGTTGGGGGGGGGAGCATTCATTCCATTCATGGCTATTTTTGCTTATTTAGTTATGTTGTGTTGTGTTGATTCTTTTTGAAGCATGATCATTGAAACGGCTAGTTGATTGAGTATGCATGTTTTGAGCCTTGGTTTTCGAGCTGTTGCATAATCCCTCTTTGAAAGCTAGCTTTAATGTCTTGAAATTGATCACTTACATGAGCTTTCATGAATTAATAATCTAGTTGATTGAGTTGAGTTAAATCCTATGATTAGTGGAGATTGAAACCTTATACTTGCTTTCGGAGCCTTTCTTTTCTTTTTGGGAGGATGTAATTACTCTATTCTTTTATTCAGCATTTTTGGGTTTCTTGTTTTGTGCTCATGCTTGCAATTGCGTTAATTAGAATCCTCATTTATGCATTGTGATTGATCAATTGAGAACATTGTTAGTCTTTTTGAAAAATGATTTTAGGCCTTCTTTTGTGTTTGTAGCCGTGTGTTTCTTGTCGTGTAGTGTTTTCCCTAGCACCCACTTTTGAGCTTAAACACTTACCATTTCATGCAAACTTAGGAAGCCCTTTGTTGTGTTCATTTAGGTTCATTTGAGTGATGGGGGGTTATTGTAGCCTTCAAAAATTTTGCAAGCCATTTTTCATTTCCAGCAGCTTACATCTATCGATAGCCATCTTGGTCTATCGATAGATGCCAACTTCTGTACCATCCAATACTTTTTTTTTTTTTTTCGAGAAAAGTATTGGATGGTACAGAAGTTTTATATATATATATATATATTTCGAGATTTCTTCCCATGTCCAGAACCTCTCACCTATCGATAGGTGGTTTGACCGCTATCGATAGGTCATCTATCGATAGCGGTCTTCTATCTATCGATAGAGATCGCAGGATTTTGAAAAATAAAAACCGTTCGCGACCATCTCTCTTCACTTTCCCGCCTGCAGACCGTTTTTGGACGGTTTTTCATCTCCAACCGCTGCACCTCTTCGTGGTAACTGCTGCCCATTCAACTTCCTCTTGAAGGCTATTTAATCCCTCTCCCCAGTTGTGTTGGTAAGTCTGTGGTTAGGAGTTGTATTTTCTGGGTTGCTGAATAGATTCTAAGGGTGGTTTTTGTGTTGTTGTTTGTGGGAAACGTGGGAGTGTTGTGAGTTTTGCGTTGTGTTTCTGTGTTATTCTCCCTGCGAAAATGAGTCGTCCCCGCCGTTCTTCCACTGCCTATGTTGGAGAAGAAACCGGGGAGGGTCCCCGCAGGAACTTGGACAGTTACTACGGTCAAGGGCGTAGGGTGAGTATGCACAGCCAGCCCAGCCAGAGAGTTGCTTTTGAAAATTCTATAAGGCGGCGCAAGTTCAATGTGGAGAGGTATGTGGACACGCGCCACATCGATGTTGAGCATACTATAATCAGGGTGCTGAAAGCCCGGCAGTTACAGGCCTGGTTGGTAAAGGGGGAGGGTACAAGCCCTCACTTGTGCGTGAATTTTATCTTTCTGCCCAGTTTTGGGATGATCAGCCGGAGATGCTGCACGCCACTGTCTTAGGTCACCCAGTCCGCTTCAGTATTAATGACATAGCTCAGTACCTCCGCTGCCAGCGCCCCATTGGGGATGAGTTTTTGGCCTCCCACCTGCGCGCCATGGAGAAGACCCTACGGGAATGTGCTGACATTGTTTGCGTTGAGCCTCACCTTGTTCTGCAGAACTTCACCACTGGAAATATGCACGCTGTGTATTCTGTCATGAATAAGCTTTTGTATACCAACCTCAGGGCGCGAGGGAGTGATTCTGACATACCCCTTGAGGCGGTGCGACTTCTGCTCGAGTTCATGGGCGACGGACCGTTTGATACACCACTCCTTATTTTCAACGAGATCAAAGCCTACATTGCTACGGTCCCGCGCAGTAACATGCCATTTCCGCAGATGATCACGTATTTAGTGATGCATGCGGGAGTCGATGTGCAAGAGCAGCTTCTGTGGGGCGAGGGCCCAATTACTCAGACTACCATCACGCGAAGCATAGCAGCAAGTCAGGCTGCTAGGCTAGCGAGAGCCGCTCCAGTAGCACCCGCGCAGCCCGAGGAGGGACCACAGCCGGCCAGATCCGATCCCCAGTACTTCCCGTCCGGCGCTGCCCCTATGATGACTGAGAGGCAGTTTCTGCAGAGTATATGGTTGGAGCAGCGCTCCTTGATCGAGGGACAGAGGGTTATGACCGAGTCTGTCGGGCGGCTTACGCGCCAAGTGAGGGCTCTTTGGAGGAGTCAGCGTGGGGAGGTCCTCTCTGATGTTGAGTTGGGTCTCTTTGCTCCGTCTCCACCTCCTCCAGCAGCAGGCGATGCTCCGTATAAGGATGATGACCCCGCAGGGGTGTGATGATTTGTGGACTTGTGTGGGATTGTTTCACTGGGAGTTATTTATGTTTTATGCTGTTTGAAGTTTTCTTGTTTAGGGATTGTTGGTGGTGGTGTGTTTATTTTGTTTTAGTTTTATTGTTGTGAGTTGTGTTTAGTGTGGTTAGGATGTTCGAGAATGGTCGGGTAGTAACCTTAACCTAATATGTAGCCATTCTCGTGTTGGTGTTTCCCTTCTTGTGTAACCGTGGTCATTTTATGCTATTTCAGTCCTTTATGATTTCCTAAAGTCTATTGTTCTCTTTTGATCATTCAACTCATGCATGCATGAACTTATCTGTCTACGTGGTTGTGATTGTGAGCATTCCACTTGCCTGATTGTCATTTGCTTTGTGCTTTAACGTATGGGAATGCTTGCATGTATTCTTATAATCGTCACGGGCTTCATTGATAACCCATCGTGTGCGACTATCTTGAGAGTGACATACCGGTGAGATTTTGAAATCAAAGCTTGCCATTTGGAAAGAAATTCAGCTTGGTTTAACTAAGAAATTAATTCGTAAGAGCTCCATTGCACTTGCACGTTCAGACACGTTTACCTAGCTGATTAAAAGGATTGTTGCAACAATACGTCATTCTTATGCCATGCATGTATAGCCTATCAACTTTTACGTTGTATGTTGCATGCTAAACCTTGGTCATTGTGTTTTGTTTTTACTCTTGTTTTCTTCCTTTCAAATTGTGTCATTGTCAGGTGTAGTTAGGGACTAGCAACATCTAAGTTGGGGGGTGTGAATGCTCGCAATCATATGCTCTAAATTCGTAGTTGTTACACCTAAATGCACTCTAATGATGGCGTAATTCGATAGGTTTTGTTAAGATTTTCATTTATGTTGTTTTCATGTGCATTGTAGGTTTTTGGCCTTTTGAAAGCCCAAATTCGCTTTCCGATGAAGCGCGACTCGCAGTCGAAGGTTGAGACAGCGTCGAGGAAGCATTGAGCACCAACTGAGGCTTTTCTGGGAATTTTTTGTCATCTATCGATAGGTGCATGGAGCTATCGATAGATGACAGTCACTGCATCTCAATAAAAAGCATCTCGTGGAACATCTATCGATAGGCAAATAGCGCTATCGATAGATGCCAGCTTCTGTTTCGCATTTTTGGGAAATTCATTTGTTACCTATCGATAGGCAAAGGAGGCTATCGATAGATGCCAGCTTCTGCATTTTTGGTTTTGGAAATTGTTTGGTGAGCTATCGATAGGTGAGGATGGCTATCGATATATGGCGGCTTCTGACTTCTCAAATCCGGCTTCATTTCCATCATCTATCGATAGCGCTTTGGGCATGTATCGATAGATGCCCTTCCAGTTCCATGGCGATTCAGGTTTTCGCAATCTCTATCGATAGGTGATCATGCGCTATCGATAGAGATTCTTCGTGGATGTTTCTTCGCAGCCAATCTCCGCAGCATCTATCGATAGACGCTTCGCGCGCTATCGATAGACGCTTCGCGCGCTATCGATAGATGGCTGCCTGCTCCGAAATTTAAGCTTAGTTTTATGTAATAATTGTGGTTTTGAAGGGTACATTGGTCTTTTTGCTCCTTGACTTTTGGGGGAGTATAAATGCTGTTTTATTAGGAGATAGAGCAAGCTTCCTTTTTGTCTTTTTGCTCATAAAGCTAGGGTTTGCTTTTAGTGCTTTTCTTGGCACTTTCTAGGTAGCCAATCACCATCCATTCCACTCTAAATAGGCCCAAGTTTGACTATGATGGGGAGGAGCATCTACGGATCGCCGATCTACGTTATGGCCGGCTAGGTCATTCGGTGATGGGGTTAGGCAAGGATTTTGGGTGAGGTTTTTAGTCACCATTTTGTAATTAATGTTATTTAATGTTGGGATAGACTTGTATTTGAGAGCCTTGTACTTTAAACTGTTTTTATCTCAATATGTTTTAGTTTTCTGTGATTACTATTACATACAAATACAAGTGGTGCTTACTTTAATGAATGATTAAGTGTATAACGATTAATCAAAAGCCATAAACTATCA
>JAESVK010000134.1:2139077-2187024 GCA_017140935.1 Hamamelis virginiana
ATTTGGGATAATTTTTTGAGACAATTTTTTGAAATATATAGCATTATTGCTTCTTTGCAAATCGGAGTTGAGAATGAAAATGTACTTCAGGTGGAGAATATTGTGGTCATTGGGCACAGCTGTTGTGGTGGGATAAAGGGGCTTATGTCTATCCCGGACGATGGGACCACTGCTAGGTAAGTCCTTATCATAATGCCATAATGCTACTTTAATTCCTCTCTCCACTAAGAAAAATTATCATATTCGATAATTTACCAAAGAAGAATAAGCATATTCAATAAGCATTCAATTCTGGAAAATGCTTTCCTCCAGCCCATTTCACCATCTCCCTTATCACTTTAGATATAAGGAATGCGACCTATGTAGATTCCATATGAATTTGGATCTTGCTTGTTGCATCCGAGGACTGCCCGTCACTATTTTGTTAAGAACTTCTATGGGCTTCCACTCCCATGTGATGTCATTACTTTTCTTATTGCCACCAATAATTTACTTTTGCAAATCACTTTTACTTCTCCCAACTTAATAAGGTATGAAAAATACCATATTTCTTGCTCCTTTTTGGTGGGACCATATTCCTTGGAGGTATCCGAAGAAATAATAAAGCAAGACAGGCAACTTTTAAAAGTTGTCCACTTTGTGGGCTTTCCACTTACCATAAGTTCCTTTATCGATCTTTGTTATTATTCTTTTTCCTAGGAATTGTGAATTCTACTTATATACTTGGAAATTCGATTCCAGTTTTGTTGGAAAGTTCCAAATAGTTCATGAGGGAGACAAGAGGGCATAGTTATCAGAATCGGACCGGACATTGATCCGGACAAGAGGCCGGGTGGTCGGGTCATTGGTCAACGGTCGGACCGCTTAATTATAAAATATATACTATTTTAAATTTATTTGAGATTTTTACAAGTATATAAATGTAATAAGGTTATATTTTATATATTGCATTATAATGACAACAAATAAAGCATAGCCTAGTGGTAAAGGTTTCCATCCTGTTTTCACCGATTCAAGCGGGTCACATCGGTTCAATTGCATTTCCGGTCCAATTGAAAATCCAGACCGATTATGTGACCGGTTCACCGGTCCGACCGGCCGGGCCGGTCCGATTCTGATAACTATGCAAGAGGGAGTTTACGGCTTACTAATAGTTTCTTCCCTTCTGTGTGTTGTCAGTGATTTCATAGAACAATGGGTCAAAATCTGTTTGCCGGCTAAGTCCAAGGTGAAATCAGAATTCAGCAGTTTACCATTCGCGGATCAGTGCACCAACTGCGAGAAGGTAAATTATGCACTTACCATTTTCCCTTAATTATCTCACACATATCTAATTCTTTTAGTACATTAAAAACATCAAATAATACAATAGAAATCGGAATATATATAAGTTATACAGGCGAATATTCCGAATTCCAAAACCATCAATTCAAACCCCAATTCTCCCAATTGGATTAATTAGCTCCAATTGGTTACACATCTATTCTGGGGCATGACCTGTTGGGAAATGATTCCCTCTTTAATCCTTGGCTCCAACCTCAATATCCAAGTCCTAGCTAGCTGTTCCTTTCCCAGATGTTACTGTCAGCTAATTAATGCCAAACTTGGCGGTCCAATATTATAGTGGTTAACCATGTGGCACGTAGCTCAAGGACCAAGCTCACTCACTAGCATTAGATGACAAGCACAAGGAATATGATATGATATTTGAAGTTTTATTTGGTCCTCAAGTTAGTTGGGTAGGCATCAATTTTGCACATTTAAACCTACCCCACATATAACCGAACCACCCTACACATGCAACCTGGCTGTTTATAAATTTCTTTAGCGTAGCCCAAGGCCTAAGCTCACGTGTATTGACCAAATAGGATTTAGATATGGAAAATGCTTGTGCTACCAAATTATGTGAACACCGACTAAATTAGGTAGAAGTCCCCCTGAAAAGAAAAAGCATGAGAAGAAAGAAAAAAAAAAAAAGAAAAAAAGAAAAGAAATGTACATAATAGCGATCAAAAGCTAATCAAATATGGTAACTACATCTGAAGTTAGTGTAATTTTTTGTATAGAAGTGTTGGTGGACATAACACTACTCTTTAGATATATACTGTGTATATAGTATATATAAGCAAGTTATTATAAGGTGCACTTTACTTAAATACAGGAAGCTGTTAATGTATCTTTGGGAAACCTTTTGACATATCCGTATGTGAGAGAAGCCGTGGTGAAGAATACCTTAGCTCTCAAGGGCGCCCACTATAATTTCATTAATGGATCTTTTGAGCTCTGGAGTCTTGATTTTAAACTTTTACCCTCTCTATCTGTATGAGCATCCACCATTGTCATTTAGTTTGGCTTCATTTCCTCAACCTTCTCTTAAAAGGCATGTTGTAAATTTCCTCTTGAAGATTTGTAATAAGTGTGGCTGGTTTGTGTCTTGCCTAATAAGAAGTCTTCTTTTTCAAAGCATTTATATATTATGGTTATTTTCAATCAACTTTTCTTTTTTGTTAAAGGAAAAGTCCACTTAGGATAAGGATGGTAACGGGACGGGTTAAACAGGATACTTGACCGTCCTACTCTTATTAGGATGGGTTTGGAAGGTAGATAAATGGGATTCGGGTGGATTTGAGAATTTGTTTTAAAACCTGTTAGAATTTGGGACAAGATTGGGAAAATGTTTAAAAACCCGCCCTCGAACCTGTCTTGATTAATATATTCATTTACATTAATACTTCTGTCAAATAAAAATAATATAATTTTATTATCATATATATATATAGTAAACCTTGAATCACTCAAGTTTGAAAAATTATTGAAATATTTTTATATTGATTATTAATAATAAATATGTTTGGCTTTCATATTGAACTGAGGAATGTTATACTCATTATTGTAATTATTTAGACTATAAATTATATTTATAAATGTAAATGGGATGGAAAACCTGCACTCCCATCCCGATGCCAATAAATGGGATGGGAACGAGATTTCAGAATATAATTGGGATGGGAATAAGAATGTAAGAAAGAAATCAATAAGGTTTTGTGACAGGAATGGGATGAGATATTTTTCAATGGAACGGGGTTGGGATAAGCACATGGCGGAGTTAGGATTTTATCAATGTAGGGGCAGTTTTTTTTTTTTTTTTGCCAAACGATAACAACCTATCCCTACCTTAGCAAATGAAAATCGATGCATTTTTCATATGCTCAAATATGAAGTCTCTCTCCCCTTAAAGGAGAAATATATGCCATTAAGGTATTTTCAATGCATTTATATCATTTGATATGTCAATGCAAAAATTTGACACCCTAAAAGGTCCCAAATGGATCAGTGCCAAATTTTGTCATATATGTGTTCTAACACATTAATAATAATATATTTTGGTATTTCCCATTTTTTTGAATGGAAAGTATGATATGGTACAAATGACAACAAATGACAATTGTCATTTGTGGTACTAAATTTGGCAATCTTATATGCCTCTTGGCTATTGCTAAAATTTGGTACCTCAAATGATACAATTTTGAAGCAATTTATTTGGGTGCCAATGTCAAATTTTGACAATGGTAGTTCAAATGGTACACAATTAAAGATGCTCTTAGACCAACATGTCATTTGCTGTGTAGGGGCACATAAAAACTCATTAATAATATCAAATTTAATCTTATAATTACACAATTTTTAAAAGAATATATTTACCCTAAAAGAGATAGTTAGAGGAGAGAGACTCGAAGATCCCATCACGTGTGACCTAAATACCTATTAAAATCTAAATTTCTCTACTTTTTAAAACAATATTAAAACTTTAAAACTAAAACTAAAGTTATAAGATTTTTCACAAATAACATAGTGGGGACAATTTTAAAAATATTTGAAATTTCTAAAATTTTTGAATTAGTCTTAAAAGGTTTTAAATTTTGGGTGGGGCAAGTGCCCCCACTCTAAATCCGCCCCTGGATAGACACTACCCATCCATAACCCAACCCGTTGCCATCCCTAACTTAGGCTCATGGATGAAAACAAGGATTTCCTCTATTTAGAATGTGGTAAGGATAAGGCAAAATGAAAGAAAAATGGTGAAAAATGTCTAGCAATGAATTCATTTTTAAATACATTCTTTTTGTTTTCTTCCCTCAACTTTTTCAAAATTCAAAGAAAGATAAAATTCCACAACCCTAGTGAGGATGGTACTTGATACAGGGTCTCTAACACAATCACTTGAATATTGTACAACTAAATAACCAGCACTTTCCCTTTAATTTTATTGACAATTGCCAAATTCCTATCAAGCACAACACTTCAAGTTACACAAAAAGCGTTTTCGAGGGTTGGATTAAGCTTTTTTATGGTTTGTTTATGGAGAGATTTCCAACAAGTTACACAAACAAATTAATAATCTTGGTTATAGCCTCAAGGATAATTTTACTATTTCCAACATCTTTTTAAACCATTTTCCTCCTATTTGAAATTGTTGTATAACATGTCAAAAATGCATATTTGATGACACTACTATGATAACACCACATCAATTGTCATGTCAAAAAAAAAAAAAAAAAAAAAAAAAGAGAAAAATAGCACTATTGTTGCTTAAAACCCAACCGAAAGAGCTTTTCCATTAGGAATACAAGCATGGCTAGTAAGTCCAAAGCCAAGCCCAGCCCAAATCTGAACCTTGGCTCAGCATGTATTGGTCTAGCCCAAGTATGGTGATAAGTTTGGGCTAGCTTAAGTTTGGCGAGGAACAACCCAAATTTTATTTCAGGCCCCTAACCTTGGTCTGAATGTCAGCATTACAGAACATCACGCTCACTCAACACAGTAGCATACACCGCCGCCATACACCGCCGCCATACACCGCCAACCTCTCTCTTCTCTCCCTCATAGAGGAGAAATTGTTAAGAAGTTACCTAGTTCGTACCACGCTAGCATACAGAGCGAAGCGTCATGACGGCGTGCATATTACCCTTGTTTGATTTCAGAGCTCCACCGGTGTCATGCTTTTGTCTCAGACTTCCAAAGAAAACTTTTTGGTGGTCCACATTTATTTCTGAACCTTTCTCACGGCTAAAGAAGTGATCCTTTTCACTTTCATTCCTATTGTGTGGTATCATAATTAATTTTAAAAAATATTAATATAGAGACAAAAATGTAACAAAGTGAAAATATGAATACAAAAATGATCCAATCAGGTATATCTGATTTAGATGAAAATCAATTAAGAGTTGGAAAACATTGAATAAAAGTCAACTTAGATGAAAGTTAGTTGTGGTAACTCTTCCAACGCCTTCCAGCTAGACTTTCAACTAAGTAAGGGCGACTTCACGTGCAACTCAGGAGTTGCAATTGCACCCCTTGATTTTTTTTTTTTTTTAAATAATAATATTTATACTTTATAAATTTCTAAAATTTAGAATTTGCCACCACTAATTTTTTTGGAAAAATTATCCAAAAGTTTTTGAGTTTAGAGCTTTATATTATGAGATCTAATTTTATATATATCATGAGGTCCTTGAGATTTCTAAATTCTTTTATTTATTTGTTATGTTAAAAAAGATCCTTAGACCTAATGGTATGAAACGTTTGTGTCAGGGACTTATAGGTATATAACCCCAAATTTTTTTAACCCTTCACTTTACTTTCCAACCCTCACTTTTTTTAAAAAAAAGTATATGTCCCTCCCAACCTAACGTTTTCAAAAGATGGAATCTTGTAGAGAACAATTAGAAATGCATTGAATTGAAATATGAGTCGTTACATATCAATGAATTATAAAATTTTACAATTTTTCTATCTCTAACTAACAAGCTAATTTTTTTTTTTTTTGAACAAATACGTTGTAGAGTTTTTGAATTAGAATAAAGTACTAACAACCAACTAAAAACCCCATTTGTAGTAGGCTAGTAGCTTTGCTTAAAATTACTTTTGGAGAACTATTTTTTTTGCATATCTCTTTAGAGTTATATATGCCAAAATCAACACTTTGACATATTAAAAATTTTATACTAAAATTTATTATAGTAAGTAGCAAGGGCTTAGCTTTGGCAAGCTATTTTATCTCCCTCGACTCATTTAGAAATGATGATCACTTACTCCAAAATCACTTATCTCTAAGGAACAAGTAGAATTTTGAGCTCTAAAAATGATTTTAGGTAAAGCTAATCCAAACAAAGCCAAAGTTTGCATCAATCCCCTAACCTAAAATCTTGGCTTCGTCCCTGTATCTAAGTCAAGTATACCTAACTAGATCAATTTTGAATATGAGCACATATTTCTATTCACTATAGACATGGATGTTAATATAAGGTGCATCTAATGTAAAGTTACGTAAGACGATCTCCGTTGGACAGTTGCAAAACATGTTTTGAAAAACTGACTGTTGGATTAGATTCTCATTTTATGAATATCATGTTTACAAAAACTCACATTTATCCAACAATCGGATTTTGAAAAATGTAAGAATGAAAATTTGTCTCTTTTGTTCTTCAAATTGTCACCTCCAAAAATTAAAAAAATAAATAAATAAATTACAAAAAAAAAAAAAAAAAAACTTCTCAATGGCTTTTCTCTTGACAGATAACATACAATTATTGATCACTCTTTCAAATGATTGACAAGCAGTCCCATGCAAAATGTGGGAAAAAATTACAACCCTTGCCAAATTAGATGATCAAGAGAGAAGTCATCTATAAATTCCATCAAGTCAGGGCTATGAAGGTGTAAATGATAATTAGAAAACCAGACGGATTCAGCACACTGCTCGCCCGTGGACTGCGCTTGCTCATTAGATGCTCCACAAGCATTAATAAGAGCAGAGTCTTGAGCGTTCATAGCTCCTATATCAACTTTATCATCCATGCTTTGAAGAATCGTTGAATTTGAATCCATGGGGAGTCTGTGAGTCTCTTCTACTTTGGTACTAGAGTGTGCTTTTAAGGAGGCCCCAGCTTTTGCATTTAGCTTTTTGATCCCAAGCTTCTTGCAGAGATGAGTGTTCCAGTGATTCTTTACTTGGTTGTCAGTACGACCCGGCACTCGCCCCGCAATTAGTGACCACCTATAAACACCAAAATCATAAACTGCAATTTATAGCTTCCAGAGGACATGTTCGTATATTTTTCTTTTCTTTTTTGGTTTTTGGGTCCTCTCTCTCTCTCTCTCTCTCACACACACACACGCAGAGAGAAGAGTACATGAAACATCATCTTAACAATCTTCCCAACATCTCATTAGAGGCTAGAGTTTCAAATAGCAGAAATGCTGCATATTCCAAAAATATTCTTTGAAGAAGTATTTCAAATAAAATTTTCAGCTTTTTTTCTAATTATCAAGAAAAGAATTTATTAAAAAAAAATAAAAGAATTGATTAAGTCAAGTGTTGCTGAGAGTTTTTTAGGATATGAAGATCTAGAAGAAGAAGAAGAAGGAACCTGTTTCCAAGGAGTTTGTGGAGTCTAATGATTAGGTCATCTTCTTCCTCTGAGAAATCGCCACGCTTCACGTTGGGGCTCAGATAATTCATCCACCTTAGCCTGCAGCTCTTCCCACTCCTCTTCAGACCTACAACCCCACAATCAAATTCAAAAAATTTGAAAAAAAATAAAAAACAAAAAACATTTAAAACCCATATATTAGTCAAAAATGCTATACAACTAGAAACTCGATAATCGACCCACTTATTATCATTTGAGAAAATATAAAAGGTTTATTTCTTCTCCATTAATAACTAATCACTAATTCTACTGTTACATTAGGATTGAGAAAAAAAATATATACAACAGTATCTCTTCTCAATCCTCTACCTGTCATCTTAGCAATGCGGTTCCACTTCCCTCTTCCATGTACCCTTACGTAATCCACCAAAACCCTGTCCTCCTCCTCTGTCCACAGCCATTTCTTATAACGATTCTCTCCTTCCATTCTTTGTTTAGAGAGAGAGAGAGAAAGAGATTTGGAAAAGTTGTGTTTATGGGGGGGTCCTTTGAATGGCTTTGGATATATATTTATATTGTTATTAATGTTGATTCTCAATGCTGGATAGTGTATGACGCATGTGCATGGCCCCATCCCCATGAGTAGTAATTAGTCGTTGCCTTTTCTTTTTCTTTTTTACACAATAAGGTTTGTGAATTATGAGAGTGCATGGATCTTCCGGCCCAGAAATTAAAATGAGACAGTGACATATGATGCGTAGCATCGGCACTGATCTTATCTTACGTTTTAACTTTTCTCTCCTCTGAAAATAGCTTTTCATTTGTCCTCTACAACCCCTCGTACATGTAAATTTATGTGGTAAGGGACATTTTCATTTCTTTTGGAATGAGAGAGAGAGAGAGCACCTGTGACCTATGTACCAGACCGGCCATGACAGATCAGGTCAGGCGTTCATTTACTGGTTGCAGTATGGTTGGTCCAACTCTTATTTCTTACCCGCGCAGAGATCTATCTTGGAAGGTGAAGACCTTTGGCTAAAATCTAAGAGCTTGTTTCAAATTTTTGATAACTCAATCAAGTTGGGTTTATCTTAACTTTCAACGTTATTTATAATTTTAAGTAAAGTACTTCGAAACTTTGTTTCAATTTGAAAGTTTATGTATCTATATGTACTTACTCTGTTTTTAAAAATTTTATATAAGCATACTGATTTTCGTGAATTGAAAGTCAGGATGAGACCTTCAAGTAATTGTGGGATATGTATTTTGAAGATCAACTGTTGGATTAGATAATCTTGTTATAGATATCGCATATGCCAAAAATTGCAATTTACAATGATCCTATGCCAGCATCTAAAAACATATAAAAATACAGATTATGAAAATTTATGATCACTAAAAACTGTCACAGTGTTTGTCAGTGACACCTGAGAAATTGACTGTTGGATCATTTTGATTTTTGGCATGCGTGACATACGTATATATGCATAGTATCTAATCCAACAGTAAATTTTTCAAAATCTGTATCCGATAATTATCTATTGGCCTCATGTTGGCTTTTACGAAAGTCAGCATATGCTGATAGCTAGTATCATTTTTCTTTATACAAGACTGCATATATTTACTAAGAAAAGAGATTTATCAAATAATGATAAAAATAAGGGTTCTTTAGTTATGGGTCCTTTTTTTTTTATATGTTTAGACTGATAGGTCCCCAAAAAAAAATCAAATCTGGTAGGTCTTTAATTTTAGTATGCAGACAAAAATGTCATTTTTATATGTAGAACATAATTTCACATGACAAATGCAATCCCAATTAAAACGAATACATTTTCATAAAATGAGCTGACATATCCCTTAAAAGATGGGATGAAATTTATTTGAAATAAATTTTAAAATGGAAAGTGATTATGTACAGATAAACACCCATATTATGTGACCAAATGGATTTGAACTGATCATAAAGTAAGCTAGTAGCATTGTTCAGGACGCCGGAGTCATCGTCATTGTCATCGTCCCTGGAGGTCCGATTCTATCACTGGAGTGCTCAACATTCCTGACAGCGTGCATCAAATACATTTTTTCAGCATTTTTATCATAAAAGGTACCTTTTTTCAAACCAATACACCTATATATTTCTATAATGGCATATGTAGTGTGTATTAGAGAGAAACAACTTTTGATTTTACTTGTTTTTTCAAGCTTTGTGTCTCCGGAGGGCTCGCCATTCACAACGGCTTGCTTCATATACATTATTTGCAGAATCTTGAGCCAAGAAAATGTATCTTTTTGAAAACCATACACATAAATTTCAGTAATGGAATATGTGTTGTGTATTTGAAAACTACTCGATTTTGAGTACTTTTCAGGATTTTTGAGTATTAATATGTTGAAAAGCCTGAACATATATATTGTATACATAAAGAATCTTATGGTACATCATTATATTAGTGTTAGTGAAGTTATATAGATATTACATAAGTGAAAAGGAAACATATAAACACATCAATTATATTAAAATTCTGCTTATTTTTTATCTATAGGTCGTTAAAATGAAGATGTCAGCAAAGGATCAATTGATAAATGTATTGGACCAAGAACAAATAGAAGCAAAAGATACAGAGTTCAGTGAACAATGGTGGTTTTAAATATGTCCATGCAACATCAAGTCCCAAAAAGGGTAAACATATCAGTCTAGCACCCACTTCTGCTAATATGAAAGGTGACTTAATAATAAAATTTATAAAGTTACATATGCAATTATATTATATGTTTGATGGAATGACCTTGATTTTGATTGTCATACACTGGAAAATTTGAAAAATCTGAATGTATATATTGTATACAGAAAGACGTTCAAACTTATACTTTCCAATAGAATCAAATTATTTTAGAGGAAAAATAGGAGAATAATACGTTAATATATGAAGAATATAATCCCAAGGACCTTCAGACTTATAATTTCCAACAGAATCAAAATATTTTAGAGAAAAAATAGGAGAATAATATGTTAATATATGAAGAATATAATCACAAGAATATTAGATAATCAAGAATAAAATAGCAGTCTTGTCTTATCGTCATGAAAAAAATTCAAATTTTGAATTTGAAATAAATAAGGAATGGTTATAAAAAAAAAAAAAAATTGGATAATAAATATGTAACTGACACAATCATCATACATATCATATTCTTATTTGACTATGGG
Organism: Hamamelis virginiana; assembly: GCA_017140935.1. Classification (NCBI taxonomy): domain Eukaryota; kingdom Viridiplantae; phylum Streptophyta; class Magnoliopsida; order Saxifragales; family Hamamelidaceae; genus Hamamelis; species Hamamelis virginiana. The sequence goes on from JAESVK010000134.1 coordinate 2,149,719, forward strand.
ATATTTGTGTCATAAAAAAATATATAAATTTGGCAACCGGCTATTAGAATTTGAATTTTAGGAACCTAATCGGTTAGTAAAAATTATCAGGGATTGGATGAAATCCAAGTCTGATTTGAGAGACTTATCACTAAAAAACCCTAAAAATAAAAAGCTTATCAGACATATGTCCTTATATCCAACTGATTGAATTTTTATGTTATTCAAATAACTCTAAGAAGTTATACTCTTTCCATTGTAGAAAGAGGTTTGGCTATTCATATTGCCCTTAAATTATCACTTCTTTCACAAGTCTAGCTTATTCACCAACTGTTGTCACAATTTTAAAGTCTTTAGAAAATATATAATATTTATCTAAACAAATGTATTGTAGGAAAAAATTAAAATTTAATTATCCCAGCTACTCAAAGTATCATCAATATTAAAAAAATGGGTATTTATATATACTTGAACTTGATCCCTTTATTCTAAAACAAAATTACGTACGTACTATTCAGCCACTCATTTTAATTAATCACTTGTCATTTTCCAGCTTAACGTATTCTTCAATAAAAGTCGGTCCCACATCAATCATGGCTAAAATGTTAATCCCAATCTAATCATAGAGGACAAGTTAGATTGACAATTAAAAGGTGGTTAAAATGCATAGTTAATTAATTTTTTTTTTTTTTTCTAAAAGAAAAGATACATGGGAATAGATCAACATATCATTGTTAATTACAACCAATGTTATTAAATCCGGACAGGATCGGCCAGTTCAACCGGTTGAACTGGGAACCAGTCTCCTCTATGGTTGGTTTAATCCACAAAAACCCATTTAAGTCAAAAATCAGTCAATTCAGTTAAAAAATAGGTCAACCCGTTCTCTTTTTTTTTTTTTTTTTTTTTTTTTTGAGGTGCTAAAATAGTAAAATGACTAAAATTGTCCCATTTTTTTTTTAAAATCTCTTAAAGCCAAGAAGACTAAAAAGACAAATTAGTCTAAAAATATTCCAAATAGCAAAAAAAACCCAAGCACCTAATTTAATAATACAATATTCTTATCTTGCATTTTTAAAAATATATATAATAAAGATTGATCAATAGTAATTATCAATTTTTCAATTTTGATGGCTGCACATAAATTCAAATATATTAATTGATTGTACAAACATTTTTAAAAAATTATATTTTGAATCATTTACAGTTTTTATTTTAATAAATAAATAAATAAATAATATATTTATGACATCATGAGTCAATTCGGTTGACCCGACGGTCGAACCGATTGACCCTTAATTCGGTAATTTTTTCGATTCGATGGGTTCGGATTTTAAAACAATGATTACAACTGAGATGTGAACGCATTAACTATTATTTACTTAAAATTTCTACCCGTTGAAAGACACTAGTCATTTGGACCATTTGGGGTAGTTGATATTGATATTTAATTCCCAAAAAACAAAAAACAAAAAGGACAAGGAGATGATCATTGTTAGAGTAAGTGTGGTAAACTATTTGATTTCAGAAACACGAGAAGCGCTAGCTAGCATGCATGATAGTTCCATGTATATATACAATTGTGGTAAACACAGGTAGCACAAACATTTCATCAATGGACTCTAGTTGATTTGAAGAAGCATCTGTCAATCGAGTCCATGCTGTGAAGAACTGTAGATGATGACTTCTGTTATAATTCACTTTTGACATCTCCAGTGCCTCCTTGAACATGATGACGACTTTTGTTCTATTTATTTTAATGTCCATATATAATACAGTAATGTTTAGGATATATAGAAAGAAGCCTCGCTCCAAGTCCTTCTCCTAACCCAACCTATTACCTTGCTTTTCTTTTTCTTTTCAAATAAATTATTTTGGGCAACATATATATATATATATATATATAATCATTCTATTATGAGGCCCACCTTACGCAAGGTTGCATAAGGTCCCCTCCATATGGTCAATTTTATATGACAATTCGTAAAACTGACCGTTGGATTAGATGTCCATCTTCTGTATGTCATGCCTGCAAAAAATTATAGTGATCCGACGGTTGGTTTCTGAGAAAAATGACTTTCAAAAAAACTGGAATTCAAAGAATAAAAAATGGCAGTTTTTTTCCAGTTTTTTTCAAAGTCATTTTTCTTAGAAACCAACCGTCGGATCACTGTGATTTTTTGCAGGCATGACATACAGAAGATGAGCATCTAATCCAACAGTCAGTTTTACGAACTGTTATATAAAATTGGCCATATGGAGGGGACCTTACGCAACCTTGCGTAAGGTGGGCCTCATAATAGAATGACTGTACATATATATATATATATATATATATAAATAAACAGTCATTCTATTATAAGATCGACCTTGCATAAGGTTATGTAAGGTCGGCTCCATATTTCAAATTTTAGAAGACAGTTCCTAAAACTGACCATTGGATTAGATGCTCCCACTTTGTATGTCATGCCTGCAAAAAATCATAGTGATCCAACAGTTGGTTTTTGAAATATATCATTGTGAAAATATGCAACTTATTTATTCTTAAAAAAATCACCATTTTTTTTAACGTCGTTATTTCAAAAACCAACTGTCGGATCACTGTGATTTTTTGCAGGCATGACATACAGGGTGGGAGCATCTAATCCAACGGTCAGTTTTACGAACTGTCTTCTAAAATTGAAGATACGCAAGGTCGACCTTATAATAGAATGACTAATAAAATAAATATATATATAAAATACGTACCATGTAAGACAATTACGGAGGAATAGTGGCGGTAGGAACGGTGAACAATAAAAGTGAAAGAAGCCAAGAAGGCTTTTCGGCGGTTCCTTCGAGGAAAAGCAAAAGCATAAATGGAGAAGTAAATGGTCAGAATAATCATTTTGCTTCTCCTATCCACCTGCAGTGAAACTCTGATGACAGGACATTGCATTTATCTTCCTCACTGACCCCCTTAGGGGACCACACGTTGTTTCTTCCCAAACTTTCTTCTCAAGGGATTTCTGATCTGGTTAATTCACCAATAATAACTTGACATGTCAGCATTTACAAATGGATGCAATCATGATCCGCTCCAAGGTTTGGATGCCCAAAGCGAACTTCTGGACCGAGTCCCTACTAACATTTTTTTTTTCTTTACATGTAATGTATTAAACTATATATTATTTTTTCATTATTATTTGCTTTGCTAGTAATCATACAAAATGTGAAAGCATATACCATTACTAAAATTATAAATTAAAAAAAAATGCAATAATAAAAAAAAAATACTAAATAATATAACATATCCAACCAATATTACTATCTTCATCAATTACAAAATAACGAAATATCTCATTATCTCATATCTCATAAGTTTTTTTTTTTTGGTCATTTGAGTTAATAATAATAACAATAATAAATTGAGGAAAAAAAAATAGAAAAAGAGACTTAATGGTATAAAATACTTATGTGAGGGACTTATGGATATATAACTATAATTTTTTTTTTTTCCTTTTAAGCCCCACTCTTATTTTTTTTATCAAAGAATGATAGTCCAATTACATTAAATTTTTTTTTTTAATCAGATGCCATGTGTTTTCATGAAAGAAGGACCCTTGTTACATTAAAATAAATTAAAATTCATCAGATGGCTAGAATAGTAGCATGGGAGAAGGGGTCCCATGTTTTTCAAATAAAATTGAGGGCCCAAAGTGAGCATATTGCTCGCATTGCCTCGAGGCCGACCCTGGATGCAATTCATTGTTTGATGGTCAAATTGAACATTACTTTCTTTTTTCTTTTTCTTTTTATTTTTTTAGAAATTACAGTTTGGCCCTTTAAATTATAAACAATTTTTAAATTGTCCATGTGGTATCAATTGAAGCAAGGGGTGTTTACCCATAGATCCTATTTATAAGTTTTGTTTACCCAAAAATTCCGTCATCTTTTCACTTTAACCTAAAATCATTTTTAATGAGAAACGCATTAATTTGTTCTTTGATTTTGCAGAAAACTGATACATAGATCGGTTTTTTTGAAGTGCTTGGAAAACTGATGCGTTTGGACTTTCGGGTAAAAAAGAACTCAAAATGAGACTTTTTGATAATTTTTCCTTCAAGCCCTGAACTATTGACCGTTTTCAAATTATTCCGTTCTTGCAGTTAGCCATTTGTTTTTGGACTGAAAAATAGCATTAGGTTTGTTTTTTTTTTTTTTAAATGCAGTATTTATCCTGGATTGCTAATGGGTTTATAGACATATCAGTGAAGTTTCATAATTTTTCTCAATATATTCTATTTATTATGAATTTTATTTACTGTATAGAGAAAATAATCCATAAAAATTAAAATATATTGAGAAAAATCATGAAAATTCATTGATATGCTTATAGACACATTAGCATTTTAGGATAAATACTGCACACAAAAAACAAGTTTAACATCATTTTTAATAGACAAAAAGGGGCAATTTGTTACATTAAAATAGTTCAGGAGGCACATTGCTTCAATCGATACCACAAGATGACAATTTAAAATCGGTCTATAGTTCAGGGAGCAAACTGTATTTTTTCCTTTTCTTTTTCTTATTTTTTGTTGGAATTAATTTTGAGAAAATTTTAAAAATTCATTTTAGTGTGATGGCTTTCATTAAATAGTTAGAATTGTGTCATAAAACTAATTTTTTTTTTTTTTTGAATCATTTATACACTCAACATAGTTTGCAGATATGGATATTATATTCATATAATATACACTTGTGCCTAATAAGTTTTAAAAAGCTTTAGTTTGTTGTATAAAGTGTAAATTTAATAAACAATAATTATTTTTAACAATAATATATATTCATATATTTAACAAATTTCGTATTATTCATATGCTAAAATACTTTCCAACTATAACACTATTTAAAAAATATATCAATTATAATTAAGTTGTTATTCATGAATAATCTTGTGAGTATATATGATCAGTCTTTTCATAAAGCAAATGTATTAAAAAATATTCTATTTGATCATTATTTTAAATTTAGTTGATTATTAATAATATTATATAATTACTCTAATAAAAAAGATAAAATAGTGATAATTTATAATATATTAAATAAAGGATGTTTAACTCAAAGTCTTGGTAGGAGGAGGTTATACCCAAAATAGTAGGTTAAATATAGTAATAAAAAAAAATATTCAACTGTTTGTTTAAAAGGACAGTTTTGCCCCTAATTAAGATGCTCAAATTTGAAAAATAGTCAAATATGGATTTGTTCCATATTTGGCAGTTATTAAAATACTTTTTAAATATCAATATATAAATTCCTAAAATTCGGTTGCCACATCAACTATTTTAAAAATTTAAAAATTTGATATTGCAATCCATGCAAAATTTCTGGATATATGTATCTCCAACTATACTGTCCTCTAATTACGACAACTTGAAAACTCTAAAATACACAGAAATGTGTGTATCTCTATGTAAAAACGGAATGAATCATAACTTCCAACATCGATAAATATGAAATCAATAAAATAGACGACATTAATACTCATATTATTGTATAAACACACCAAAGATATATCTCCGTCATAATGTTCTCAAACAAAAAAGTTAAAAAACTATAAAATAAGCAGAGATACATGTATCTTTATGTAAAAATGGTATCTATGCTTTAAAAAAAATACTATTGCTCCTAACTAATACATGTATCTCTGAACATCTCTATGTTTAACACTGAATAACAATACAAATAACACAAAGATAATATATAGATACATGTACCTCTGTGTAATCTGTGGAAAATTAAGGATGACATACCACTGTGAATCATAGTATATTTGTTTTTAAGACTTCAAACAACTATTAACAATCATAGCCAACCAAAATACGATTGAAAAAGCAAAATAAGTTTGTATTTACTGTAAAAATACTACACTCCAATAAAAACCAATGAAAAGAATAGCTCCAAAGAGAGTCTCAACAAGAGATACAACAATTATATATAAGGCTTTCCATTCATTGTCTGTATCGAATTCAAAGTTGTTAGACTAGGAAATGTCTCTAACTTGAGTTATTGATCTAACCCATAATTGGTACTATTCCAACTACAATTCTTCTTTTCTTTGACATTTTTCTTGGATGCAAATCTCACTCTCAAGTCTCAATCCTCTAATTCGTCAATGATCTTGAGCACTATAGTTGGCTCCTTTTTATTTTTTTTAATTATTTTATTTTATTTTTTTATTTTTTTTTATGGGAAAGCAACACCAGAATAATTTAATATGCTAATATGGGCATATCCTTATGTTTTGGAATTAATTCAAATTCCAAAAGCCTTCCATAAGTATTGGATTAATATAGTTACAGTCCGTAAAAGAGAAGTCAAATTCATGATCTCTAAGATAAAAATAAGAATAAGGGTAAAAGAGAAGTCAAACTCAAAATGTCTATTTCTTGTTTTGATTAAAAAAAAAAAAAAAAACACCTAATAGCTTATCCAAACTGCCCATAAGTAAGCTATTTAATGAGGCCAAATAGATCTTGAACCTGCCAAGTAGGGGCTAAATTGCTAGGCTGATACCTGGACAATTTTTTTTTTTTTTTTAAAAGTTGAGAAAATGCTACTTCACCCACCTATTTCACTCACATTTTTTTGAGTGGAGATCTTCTATCCCACTTTTATATACCACTTTCCTGTCCCCTCTCACAAAAGTTCACATTGAGAATTTAAATATGAATATTTATTAAAATGTGGGATTTTCAAGATGGACTTTTGTGAGAGGCGGACAAAAAAGTAGTACATACAAGTGGGATAGAAGATATCCACTCCCTTTTTCCACCCACCTCACATGGACCAAGAACTTTTATGATATTGCAAAAATAAAAATAAAATATTAATTGATGTGAACCATACATCAAATGCCAACTACAATAGATGTAAAAAAATAAAATTGAAATAGCATTGTTCAAAAAATTAAGCCTGTAATTCTTCTTAAGGCGACGTAAATGATGGCCAATAGGAATTTATGAACATTTTGACCAGCATAATGTTGAGTTGTTGACACAGACAGGATTTATGGTCGCCTGACCATACTTAATTGGTGTTAGCTAACCCAAAATTAAAACTACAAAAAGTATCTTAAATCTTAAATAGACCATTCACTCTTGCAGTCTTTTGTGACAGAAGATCTAATTATTTCTGTTTTTAGCAAATTTTCATTCTAGCTATAATAAATAAAGGATTATAATTCTTTTAAGATGTTATATATATATATTCCCTCGGTCCCATAAAAATAGACCACTTTGAAAATGTACGCATATTAAGAAAAAAAAATTAATGCAATGAGTTGCCACCGTTTGAATTTTTTCTTTCCAAAACTACTATTTCTCCTAAAATTAAATGTGGTCTCGAAATAATAAAAGATAATAGAAAAAAGTGAAGAGAAATATAGTTTGATTTTTAAAAGTCGTCTATTATTTTGGGACATTCAAAAAAGAAAAGATAATCTACTTTTATGTGAGGGAGGGAGTATATCATTACTCGTCAAATTAGGATCCATACACTTGGGCGGACCGCACCATCAACATTATTCGAGGAAATTGGTACCACAATTTGGGGGGCCTAAAATACGAAAGTCACTTTTTAGTGCGAGAGTCACGGCGGGGAGTTTATCAAATTATAATATGCGATATTCATGGCAAATAGTCACTTCTTATTTTGCCTCCCATAATTCACTGTTGTAAAAATCCGACCGGATCAGCCGGTCCGATCGGATCAGCTGGTTCAACCGGGAACCAGATCCTCCTCAAGGTGATTTTATATTCTATAAGAACCGATCTATTTTGAAAAAACCGTTTGAACCGGCAGTTGAACTTGTTTACGGTAAAAAATGTCGACCAATTACAATTGGACATGTGACATTTAATTGAGATTTATCAACTAAATAGATTTGGTCGGACACGTGACAAACTTTTAATAGAAGTCTCAGTTAATTAGAGACCAAGTTAAACAGGAGATAGAAGTGGGACATGTGGCAAGTTATTAGTGGAAGTTAATTAAGAGTTGGTTATATTAGACATAATGAATGAGAAATTTTAGCCATGATAAGAGACCACATTTGGGAGAAAAGCCTCGAAGCCACGTTTTACTCATCATGGAGCAGCCACAGTCAAAATAATGAATGAATCATGGAGATCATGGGGAAGCCATGATCAGAGAATGGAGCAGCACAGAACAGTTATTGATCATGGAGAAGTAGTTTTCAGCTGTGAAGCTATATAAGCAAGATGAAGTGAACGTTCCAAGCCCCCAACAACTTCAACAATCAAACTACAAGCATCAAATGCCTTGCAATTTTCTTTCTTTCAATCAATCTCTTTCAAGCTTTTAATTTAGTTTGGCATTGTACTTAATTCTGCATCGAGTATCATTTTCTATCAAACATTTATCATGACCTACAAGGGATTGGTAAGTTCATCATTTGTAAGTATTTTAATTTCATCAATGAAGTTTAAGTTCATTTCAATATGATTTCATTCTCATGTTTTCACTTTTATTTATTGATAGTGATTTTTTGTATAAATCATTCACTTTAAAGACCCATAGGAAGTAGTACTATTGACTTCCATCCAATCGTCTGATCACATAAATAGTGACTTTCTGGACCTTGAGATTCTAGATCTTAAGTTCCCTGCCTAGCAAGGTGCTTGGGGTCGTGTTCAATGATCTCCGGACTTTAATTAGTCCTGACACGTCCGCACACACACATATCACGTGAATAGATTTTTAGAGAAACAGAACCTATCATTACTGATTAATTTCTTGCTTGGAGAGTTGGATTGTCAAGCTTTAAGGGATGCAAGGCTGTCTAGCTAGGGAGAGCTTAAAGATGCTGCATACTCAGTTCATTTCATTTTTGTATTAAGTGGTGGATAGCTCATTAAAAATTCTGTATAACACACAGCATATATTTCAATTTATTACAGATTTCTAAATTTGTAACTTCTCCTCCCATTTCAATGAAAGGGTCACCGGTGGCCTGCCTGCCTCATCATATCTCATCGTACTAACCTTTTTGCTCAGCCAAAAATGAACCTTTAATTTCACTAAGATCATATCCAATCATTTACTCTTACTCTTACTTAAATTGAGTACAAATTTAAATAAAAAAACTTGATTTAATATGAAACTCTTCTATCCTTTACTCAAAATTTTATTAAAATATTTTTATAAATTCTCTTTTCACCCAAGAATTTTTTTAAATTAATTTTGTCCGCAAGATATCATTCCCTCCATCCGAACCTTTCCTGTCCCCAGCCATTTCGGGTCATCCTTCAGAACCATATCACATCCCGGGGCAGGAAAATCATGATCGTGATTGCTGACCCAAAGCTATGGAACTTGGGTGTGGGTCTTTTGTCCAAATGGATACCCTTTAATTTGTTTATTCTCTGCAAGTCCATTGCCCGGAGAGGTGTTTTTAATTCAATGGTTCAACATTTGATAAAAACCCACCTTTTCAGTGCCCATCAAAACGATCAGATTTTCTCTCCATTTCCAACCAAACACACCTTATCATTCCTATATATATATATATATACTAGTAAAGACCCTCAAGATATGTTCCCATAAAAAACTTTGCCGTAAAATCATCAATCTATCTAATTTTCACAATTAACATTCCACTAAAACATCATCCAACATTCTGTTGCCCTCCAAAGAAGTTGATTTTTATTTTCTTTTTCATGTGTTTTTACTGAATTATATTTTCCACAGAAAATTGAGAAAGGAAAAGAACATTGGAATAAATACAAAAGCTCATAGATTTTTCTCGGGTCTCAACATTCTAATTATATGTAAAAGGAAACTGTAGAATACATTACCAAAATGGCTTAGTTTCCTTGGTTTTTTTTTTTACCTCATGGAATTGGATGGATAACAACCTTTCCAGTAGCTCGGCCAGTTTCAATGTAAGAGAAAGCTTCCACAACCTGGGCAAATGGGAATGGCCCTTTCGGATCAACCACCGGCTTCACCTTCCCGCTCTCCAAATATGGGTTTAGTTTCCTCAAGACAGCTCCATTTGAAGTGACTACAAATCTGAAACCGGGTGGCGTGACAGCACCAGTTAGGGCCACCACGCTGCCGCCTTCTTTTATCGCCTTCACTGCCCTATCACACTGTCCTGTAATTCAATGAAGGTGGAAAAAAATGGTTTATGTCTGTCATCAATTAACTTCAAGAATGAAAAACTAGAAAATATGCAGGAGGGGAAGGAAAATCAATTTGACTTGAGAATTCACAGATGACCATGAAAATTTGTCCTGCTGGCCGGATTTTGAACCCAAATATTTTAAATTAAAAAGATTCAAAAGGGTACCAAAATCTAAAAGTAAGAGTATATCTTAGTGATCACCAACTGCGGATCCCTTATTGTGATGTGTGTGTGTGTGTGTACATGTCCTAAATCTTGCTCTTTTTACTTAACATATTGATCTGACCCTATCTCATTTTGGTATAGTGACTAGAATATCATTTAAATTTTCAAAGACCATATTAGTTTATATATGATTTCACTTCATAATACCATGACATATATATGCCCTGTCTGCATAGAGAAAAGAAGTAAAAAGAACTCAATTACAAGTGGATATATTCTCATAGAATCCGACTTCAATCTCTCTACTTGCTCTCTTTGCAACACGAAAAGGCAGAACAAATAAATTATCAAAAATTGGCATTATGGTAAATTTTTCTTTTCTTTATAATGAAAGAAGGCAGTTCCATTATGTCACCAAAACAAGAAATTAATCAGTAGCATCTTACCAACTGCATCAAAAACTACATCAAACTTTTCAGGCAAATCTTCAAAGTTCTCCTTAGTGTAGTCGATAGCCAAATCAGCACCCAAGTCCTTTAACAGCTCCAATTTTCCAGTGCTTGACGTAGCTGCAACTCGCGAAGCACCAAATACTTGTTTTGCTAGCTGCCTCAAACCAAAGAAAAGGGAAGGAAAAAAAATTGAGAGATCGATGCTTCTTTATCATATCCAAAAACTTCGAATAACTATTAGCAGTGCTTTATAGGAATATTTTTGGAGGTCAGTAGCAAGTGTCCTGTTCTGCTGGCCCAGTCTATGAAAAGTCTTGTCTTCGTTATGAAAAAGGTCTACTTCTTCTCCTACAAACTCTGAAGGCCAAATGTTAGAGCCTTCAATACAATAACTAATTCTTACCGGCCGGATTTGATGAAATCCAAGACTAGGCTGATGTAGAATGAGTCGAGGAATGTCCGAGACATTCAAAAGCTTAACAAAGCCTAAGAAGTTTAAAAACACAAATGCCAATGCAAGATATGAGTTTGAGGACAGAAAATCGATAGAAAGATTCTAAAGCAAGCAGACCCTTCAGTGGGCAGGTATAAGGATTTAGAACATTAATCACATGGTCCTAGTATTTAAACCATGATTTCTTTTTCTTTTTTTGTTACAATGGACGGGAATTGAACCTGTGATCTACCCTACTCCTACCCCAAACCCCTAACATCCTTCACCATCTGGGCTTGCCCCAGTGGCTTTGTACTTTAACCGGGATCACGATTGCTCTTAGGTGTCTCCATTGAGACGACTGCATGAAATGAAACGAATCTTTAAAGGGTGACAGAGCTTATATGAGTCGAATCAGCTCACTCCTACATTGGAGTAGACATGAGCAAATTGAAGAACCAACTACTGAATAAGTGAAGAACCCTAGCCTCGCAGCCTCACTTCATTGAAAAAGGGGGCTTTATCCACTTATGTTAAGGCCAGCATAGTCCCAAAGGATAAAAGACAATCTTCATACAAACTTTGATATCAGTGAGATAAAATTTTGGCTTCCCTCGCTAGATTGTGTGTAATATTGGTGATGGAAGATGAATCACAATAAGGAAATATACCTGAATTACCAGGCTACCAACTCCACCAGCACCACCCAGAACAAGGATAGATTTACCAGCAGAAAACCCAGTTCTTTCAAGACCCTCATGGGCAGTTTCAATTGCAAGAGGAAGGCCAGCAGCCTGAACAAAGTCCAGATTCTTTGGTTTTAAAGCCAATAATTTCTCTTCAACAGCAGTGAACTCTGCAAAAGAACCAAATTGTTTAGGTCCTTCCAATGCTTTCTCATTTATGTTTCCATATACTTCATCCCCTTCCTTTAGGCTCTTTATTTGGCTCCCAACCTTTACCACCACACCAGCAACATCATAGCCCGGGACAGTCTGTACCAAAACACACCCATTTAGAGGTGAATTGAAAAATCTTGAAAATGCTTTAGGCCTGTTAGCGTTAGCTTTTTCTAAAATCACTTTTGGAGACCTATCTCTTCAAAAATCTCTTTAGAGTTATGATCAAACCATGTCTTCATATATCAAAATTTTCATTCTAGAATTGGTTGTGACAAAAGTCTGGGCCCTGAACTTTTGCCACAATCAATTCTAGTATGAAAAATTTGCCAACCATCCTATTACCCCCCTCAAATCATTTAGAAATGATTATCACCCAAACTTTTAGATCAAGTCGAATTTTGAGCTCCAAAAGTGATTTTAAGAAGAGCTAATGCAAACGGAACCTAAGCATGGCAATTCAACTTGTGCAAGAAGCAGAGAAAGCCTGATCTCCATTCCTGGAAACAGTGTGAGGAATTATGAACAAAATCTATGGTAATACAAGTATATATCAAGTGAATAACCCAAATGTCCCTTTCCTATATATCTGTGGGTTTAGTGTTTAAGAAACCCTAAAAACGACAAATAAAGTTAAACAAAATCAACATTCCACATAGAAATGTAAATAAATGAAATCAATAGCAAAGATAGTGTTAATTTCATTTTTTTTTTTTTGAATTCTATTTTTGCTATTTCCCCTTTCATTCCCGCATTTCTCATAAAAATTTGTCAGCAAATTAAGACAGTATTGATCCACAAACTTTCCCACTTTCTCTAGTAATTAGAAACTGCATTACTCATAAATAGTAAAGAAGAACTGTGTCTCTATAATTCGACATAAATTTTCAAAATCCATTTATTAGGAAACTTCAAAGCCCAGCAAGCAAGCCAACTCCAACCCAAATTCAAATATCCCAAACAGATAATAACAAGAATTCAGCATCTCCTCTAATGTGCACACCCATTTTCCAAAACTTTAATGTCTTTTCTTTCCTTAAATTTTCCCAGCAACCAAACAGAACCCAAAAAGAAAATTTGAAAACAGAAAGTGAATTACCGGGAGGGGAGAATCAGTAGCCTTGAACTTGCCCAGCATCCTCTTAGCATCAACAGGGTTAAGAGCCGCAGCAACAACCTTTATCAAAACTTGATCCTCCTTCACTTCAGGAACCGATACTTTGGTATCAAACTTTAAAACATCAACGCCTCCATATTCCCCATATACCCAAGCCTTCATTTCAGAGGGTATGGAGGAGGAGGTCGATGATTCAATGGAAGTAGGGGCAGCTTGGGAATTAGCAGAGACTCTAAGAGGAACGTGAGAGGATGAGCTCCTCCATGTAGAAATGTTTTTGGGTGTGATTTTCTTTCTACTTTCTCGGAAAGTGGAGGAGAAAGAGAGAGAAAATGAAGGGTTGGAAGAAGAGGTGGAGGAGGAGAGGTGAAAGGTGGGGAGTGAGGTTGTGGAGGTGAGGAGAGCTTCCATTTTTTACCAACTGTCCCAACCGCCTTATCTGTTGCCTCCTTTCTTTTTTATACCTTGTTTGTTTTGGGCCTGCGCATTGGTCCTCTTGACACCTGAGTTTGGGCCTTTGGGGTAGGTCTATTAATTGGCCTAGCCTGGCCCAACTTCCGGCTCGGTGAGAGGGTCTTTTTCCTAGGTCCCTCATATTAGGTCCAAGCTATAAATTCATGGATGATTTTATTTGCACCACAAAAATAGTTTCTACACTCACTAATTTAGTAAAAAATTTATTACAATTTTACCACTTGCAAAATTACTATGAAGAAAAATTGATTGCTATGCAATCATGCATTCTCAATAAGACTTTATAGTCCATTTTTATTATATATTCATGCTTATATTTCTTATTTAGTTAGTATTTGTTTTAATGCTTTTATTTCATATTTGTAGGTTTTTCATACTAGGATGATGTTTGGAAGAGGCTAAATGAGCATCTTTGGAAGTTGAGCAAGTTTAGGAGATATTCTTTGATGCTAGGAAGGAATTCAAGTAAGAAGAAATCGTCTTTGAAGCATTTGGGAATGAAGAAAGTGAAGTTACAGCATGACTATCGATAGCCCTCAATCCAATGCTAATAGTAGCCCCATTTTGGTCAGAGCTACCGATAACTCAAAAACAAGGCTATCGATAGCCGTCCTCCGCAGTCCAACTCTGCAGAACCTTCTAGCAACAACTATCGATAGCCCTTTTTCAAGGCTATCGGTAGCTCTTGCCTAGACAACTTTTTCTTCAATTGTAATTTTAGATTTGGTATGAGTGTATTTGAGTCTTTTCATAGCATTTTTAGGTCCGACATGTAAGTCCAATTTAAAGGTCATTTTGTACTTGAGTTTCTCTCTCTTCCTCTTTTTCTCTCTGTCTCTCTCTCTCTTTTACGTCCTTTTCTTTCTCTCTACTTTCCTTTATTTTCCATAGATTAGAATTCTCTCTCTTTTGTTCTACTGAGTTTATACTTTTAGGAACCATTAATTTCCTACTAGATTAGTTAATTTTACCATTGTTATCAAACCCGGACTGAACTGGCCGGTTGAACCGAGAACCGGTCCCCTCTCCGGCTGGTTTAACCCACAAAAACCCATTTTTTTAAAAAACCATTCAACCCGGCGGTTCAACCGGTCAAACCGGTTAAAAAATCAATCAACCCGTTTTTTTTTTTTTTTTTTAATTTTTTTTAAGGTGCTAAAATGACTAAAATAGTCCCAATATTTTTAAAATCTCTTAAAGCCAAGAAGGCTAAAAAGGCAAATTAGTCTTAAAAAATCCCAAATAACAAAAAAAAACCAAAGCACCTAATTTAATAATACAATATTCTTATCTTGCATTTTAAAAAATATATATAATAAAGATTGATCAATAGTAATTATCAATTTTCAATTTTGATGACTGCACATAAATTTAAATATATGAATTGATTGTACAAACATTTAAAAAAAATTATATTTTGAATCATTTACAGCTTTTATTCTAATAAATAAATAAATAATATATTTATGACGTCATAGTTCAACCCGGCGGTTCAACCGGTTGAACCGGTTGACCCTTAACCCGGTAACTTTTCCGGTTCGATGAACGGTCCGGGTTTTAAAACAATGAATTTTACATTGCTCTTAGGTTTATGTTTGTTATTTCCTTGTTGAATTCCATCTATTGTTTGGATTGTTGAATATTTTATTGAATCTGTTTTAAATGCAAGTTTATATGAAAGTATTTGATTGATTTTCATTTAATTTTGATTGAATTGTCTATCCTTTTTATTAATATCTTGTTTTACATAGTTTATATCACTAGCTAAACACCCAAGGTTGGGTTCTAGGGTAGATTTTCATTTCAATCCAAGGAGTTTACATTTTTCTCATCTTAATTGTGATTTAAATGTTTATAGTTTAATGTTAACATCCTTTCTATTATAGAACTCTTTTGGTTTTGCAAATTCTTGGCCATTTGTAGACAAGCTATGCTTGGCACAAATGGTGTTTGAAGCTCATGCACTGGGCCCCGTTTGGATCGGGGGAATAAGAGGCTAGAATGGGAATGGACTGGAATGCATTCCATAACTACATGTTTGGATGCAATATTTGAGTTGGAATGGAATTAAGAGACTTGGAATGGGCTGGAATTGATTCCCATAAGAGGTGGAATTTCATTCCCTTCTGATTTGTGGTATTCTGATTCCAACGTTTGGGTTGGAATAAAAAAAAACCAACAAAGTCCAAAAATCCCGATGTTCTTCCTCTTCAAAGCTCAACTGAAAACCATGTTCTCTCAAGCCGGTAGCCATTGATCCTGGTTTCTCGCCGCCGTCAGCTCGTCGTCGGCGGATTGCTGGCCTCTCCGATCAATTGCCTTTCTTCTTTCTCGCCGTCATTGATCTCGTAATGCTCTCTCTCTATCTCTCTTTCTCGATCTATCTCTTTCTCTCTCTCTCGATCTCGATCTCTTTCTCGATCTCTATATATCTCTCTCGGAAATTACGTTAATTGTTGTGTGAACATTGTTTCAGTTGATTTCTTTATGCATTTCAGCTACCACATTTTCCCCTTTTTGTCTAAGGGTTACATACATGTATATGTATGTATATATATGGTATTTCACTTATACTCTTTCTGTGCATTGGAAATTATAGTTTTTATTTATTTATTAGTTCCATCAAATGCAGAATTTGATGAGGCATAAGTGTGTGATTTACTGAAATTATTTGGAGCTCTATAATTTATTTGCAGACATTACAATCTATATGAGCAGAAAGATATTCTTGAAAAAGCTTCTTGCATTCTAGTTGTTTGAAATTTTGGTTATATGAGCAGAAAGATACTCTTCCTGTACAGGATTTTGCATCTTGATTTTAATTCAGAGGTCTAAGCAGGGGTTTGGATAAGTTGGTTTGGGTTAAATGCCTTCAGTTTATAGCAATACTATTGGGCATATATCTGAGGTAATGAGGCCCCTGCATATTGTTACATCCCAATCTTTTGGTGCACTTGTTGTGCTTGAAAGCAGGGTGTATTTGAACTTTGAAGAGGCCCGAGTAGAGTGATTCACTTTTCTTTTATTTTGAACTGAATCCCTCTCTTTCATTCCTTCATTATAAACCTACTAATGACCCTAAGAAATCACTCTCTTAAGATCATGACCAAAATTAGCTTTAAGTATGAAGCCAACTCCTGCCCTAGAAACATGATTTGTAGATATTAACTCAAAACAGAGAAATCAAAAGCCCAAGCTCCTTAAACAATATTCTACTCTGCCAAGAAGAAACTGAGGTGCCTTTTGTTCTTCTTGAGGTGCCTTTGGTCATGTCTAAAGAAACCTTTGATGAGTGATGATAAGAAGGGAATGGCTCTTCTTATGGCAGAGTTTGATAAGATCAATAAGAAGTAAGTGTCACTGCAGAAGTTGAATGCTTTTGTGTGTGTGTGTGTGTGTGTGTGTGTGTGTGTGTGGTCATCAAGTGTGCTCTAGCCCTGTGAACATGAATATTCTTACCCAAGACTTTTCAACCTTTGCCATGTCCTGAAGCTGATATGGTTTTGAGTTGTGACAAAACCATATGCTTGACATAGCTATCTGATTCAAACTCTTAACTTTGAGTTTGTTGGTGAATTATGTCCATCTAATTCAAAATCTTTCCTTCTTTCTTATTTTGAGTGTGTCCCTATTTGTTCTTTTTTTAGTTAAATGGCTGTTTGCATTAGGATAAGTAGCTTGGTCCAAAATACATTTAAGGTGTATCCCAAAACATGTGGAAGGTTGCATTTGACTACCAGGTCACCATTTGTGAAACATCCATATACATATATACTACCTGCACTACTACAAAAAGATGCAAAGAAAACAGTAAATAGAAAACGGTTTTGGAAGCTGTTTTAGAAAAAGACCAAAGAAAACGGTTCTTATAACCGTTTTAATTTTTCAACCAAAGAAAACAGTTATTTTGCAACCGTCTTTGATGGGTAGATTATTAAGACGGTTTTGGAAACCGTTTTAGAAAGAAACCAAAAACCGTTTTCTTAGGAGCACAAAAACTATAAAGTATTAATAGAAGAGTTCATGCTATTCTTATGGTTCGAACATTGAACCTTGTGTTAAAATGTTTTGGCTATTGCATAATACCACAATTCCAAGCTTTTGTTATTGTTAAATATTCAAAACAAATTAAATTTAGAATATCTTAGCTTTCTATACTTATATTAAACATAAATATATTTAAAACAATACATTTATAAAATTAAACATTCCAACCACTAATCAAATGATTCGATTTGATGACCCAGTGACACACACCCTTCGACGGGCCAATGACCAGACTGAGCATGATAGCTATGACCTTACGCATCATATATTTTACTCTAAACTGAGAGACTACTTTTAGATATATAGTTATTTCAAACTTTTACATTATTATATAGTTATAAGGGTTATATACTCGTAACTTCTTAGCATGAGCATTTTATAACACTAAGTCCAATTTTATTTTTTCACAGAACAATTAGAAAAGGGATTTGAATATCTCAGTGACCTATTTGTATAAAGGGGCAAGATCCGTTTAATTACTAATACTTTTACCGGTAGTTTGCAAAATCTAATGTTGGAGTTTATTTTGAGAAACTCACCATTGGATTTAGGAATGGCAATGGGTCGGGGCGGGGCGGGTTTTCAGCTACCCCGTCCCCGTCCCCGATAAGAAAAACACTCCCCATCCCCGCCGGGGTATAGAATGGTAGCCCCATCCTCGCCCCTACGGGGAATTACATTCCCCGTCCTCGCCCCGCGGTGAAAATTCCCCGTCCCATTTGCGGGGAAAATTCCCCGCCCCGCCCCGTTTTCATTAAAATAATTAATACAAGTTTGTAGAGAGGTTCGAACCCGGGACCTCATGCCGTTTATATAAAGACCTTACCACTTAGCTATGCTTAACCTAATGTTTCTAAGTTGTGATATATAATATTTAACCTTATTTCATATTATTTTAGAAATCTATAGTACTTATATAAGGCTTAATTTTGAAAGAACTTTTGATCGACTAAAATACCATCGCATTATATGGCTAATATGGAAGATTAAATAGTTTAGGAATTAGGGTTTTAATTGTTAAAACCATTAAAACGGCATAGTTTTGGATAAGAATAACTGAATCATTCTTTTATTTCTTATTCTTAAATCTCAATATCTAAGTATAATAATTTTCACGGTGACATTTTAAAAAACGACCATTGGATGAGATGTTTCGCTTATGTAAGACATGCATGAAAAAAATCATGTTGATCCAACGGTCATTTTTTTCTTTTTTCTTGTAAAATTTATGATATTAAATTTGCATAATTTAAACAATTTAAATGTTTTTCTCAAAAACCAATTGTCGGATCTATGTGATTTTTTGCATGCACAATGTGTTTATATGGAACATCTTATCCAATGGTCAGTTTCACAAAATAGTACCACCATATTAACATTAGTACAATATGAATAAGAACCATATGATACACAAGTTTAAACAATTTAAATGTTTTCTCAAAAACCAACCCTCAGATACTCGGATCTATGTGATTTTTTGTATGCACAATGTCTATAAGTGGAAAATCTTATCCAATGGTCGGTTTTACAAAATAGCACCCATATGTTAACATTTGTACAACATGAATAAGAACCATATGATACATAGCTTAGATGAAACTAATATATGTAGTTTTTGTTATAATGGATAAGGTCAACTGACCGTTGGATCACTTTGATTTTTTGCGAGTATGGCATTCATAAGAAGTTTATCCAATTCAATGGTGGGTTTTTCTAAATATAATTGGATATTGGCTCTATTCAACTAACCTCACGCAACTTCGTACTTAGTATACATTGTGATTGAATGACTTAGGTTACGAGTATAAGGCTAATTTCATAGTATATTTCCAAAAAACTATTGTTGGATCTCTATGATTTTTTGCAATCACGACATTTATATGAAGTTTATATAATTCAACGGTTGGTTTTTCTAAATATTATTATATATATATATATATTTCATGACTAGATAAGTTTATGCAAATGTAACTTTTTGTATTAAAAAAAAATATTTTTAAAGTACTTGCAAATGTAAGTTTTTGCATAAATACATTCAAACTTAATCATTTTAGTCAATCAAAATTTTTTCCAACATTTGGCCTTTTATAAGTAGTATATATTTATAAAAAAATATGTAATAATGTTAAAAATTATATATCACAACTTAAAAAAATAAGGTTATACATAGCTTAGTGGTAAGGCCTTTGTATATAAGGCATATGTTTAATGAGGTTCCAAGTTCGAACCTCCCTACAAATTATGTAAATTATTTTTATGAAAATGAATCGGGGATGGGGAATCCTTGCGGGACGGGGAAAATGAGTTAGGCGGGGCAGGGAATGGGGAATCCCCGCGGGGCGGGGAAATAAGCGGGGTGGGGCGGAGCAACGGGGCGGGGCATGGTAAACCCGTCCCCGCCCCGTACCCCGGCAGGGCAAAATTTCTTTGCCTTATCCTCGCCCCGTACCCCTCAAACTTAAAAAAAAAAACCCGCCCCTATAGGGGCGGGGCGGGTCCCCGCGGGGACGGGGAAAATTGCCATCCCTAATTGGATTAAATGTTCATCTCATACACAATGTCTACAAAATATCAAGTCGATCAGAGATTAATAGTGACTTCATCAATAACTGTGAAAATTGTGATTTTCTATTGACTAGAATGGATCGAATGACTAATAGTGTCCGATTAGTTTGAATTTTGGTAGACTTGATATTTATAAGTATGGTATTTAATCTTACGGTAAGTTTCTCAAAATACAATTTCCAATTTGAGTTTTTTCAAATCACTCGTAAAACTATTGGTAAGGTGACATGTGTAGTGAAAACTATAAAATCGATTTTAAACAATTGATCGTTGGATTAGATACACTGATTATGAGTTTCATGCTCGCCAAAAATCATAGTGATTCAACGGTCAATTTATGTGAAATGTCAATGTGAAAATTGTGACTTTTGTTATTCAAAATATCACCATTTTTCTCCGTCGATTTTTTCTAAAAATAACCATTGGATCACAAAGATTTTTGGAGAGCATGAAATTCAGAAAAATTTTATCTAATCCAACAGTCAGTTTTTTAAAATATTTTTTAAAATGTGTTCTATAATTTTTCAAATATATATTTAAAATACTATAATAATAATAAAAAATTGAATCAAACATCCTAAACGCAGCCGTTTGAGCTTATGATTTTGGGTTTGGCTCTAAAAAATTTTGGGTTTGCCGCTAAGGGGGCATTTGGTTGCCTGTAATGTAATGTAATTTAATTGACTGTAAAGTAGATTACAGTGTAATTTGATTACATTGGTAATTTAAATTACATTCCAAATTACATCCCACTTGTTTGGATGAGTAGGGAATGTGAAGTCAGATTACATTACATTACCCAGAAATGCGTTTGGATAGCCATTGACTGTAAAGTAGATTACATTACATTACCCAGAATAACACTACATTACCTAGAAATGTGTTTGGTAGCCATGTAATTTAATTGACTGTAAAGTAGATTACATTACATTACTCAGAATACATTGGTTGAAGTCTGCAATCCATTTTACAGCCTTTCTTCATGATAGATTACATCCGTAAAGTGGATTACATCCGCTCCATAACGCGCCAAACATGATTTAAGCTATGTAATGTAATCTCATATTACATTAAATAGCACTTTACATCCAACCAAACGCCCCCTAAAATGTTTTGATCTTCCCCGTATCCCCTTCAGTTTCCATAGCAAAATACTCTTCAAACCCCCCAATAGCTCTGCGATTACGATTCATAGATGGAGACCTTGATCTTGAATCTTACGCAGAAATACGCCGCAGCTGCTTTGTTTGCTCTGGCACTTCACCAGTCTCAGATCCACCAGACTTGGCCTTCCACTTCACTCCTTCCTCTAGACGAGGAGCTAATCGGTGAGGGTGCAAGCATCAGCTGTAGTGTCTCTCTTTCAGACCATCCTCTGCTTTGGATTCACCAAAGTTTTGGTTTGCTTTGCCCTATTTTCAGGTACATTATACGTACATATATTAGTATATATACTAATATTTCTTCTTCTCCTTTTGCTTTGACGTCGTGTTTGGTTCGCGAAAAGAGATTTGAGAAAAGAGAAGAAAGTTTGTGTGGAATTTAGGGTTTGAGTTAGAGATTCAAAAAACTGTTAGAATCATGTGATCTTGGAGTTTTATTTATTGAATTTAGGATTATATGTTTGGAAAATAGGATCTTTCTATCTCTCTTTTTAATTCAATGTTGGAGGATTGTGCTTATCAAGAATTACAGGAATTTATTATCTTTGTTGTCAATATGAATTTGTGATACAATTAGGTTTCTTGGAGTGGACGATCAAACTTGGCATGGAATTGAGGAAACTGCGAGTTTGTCTTCGGGCATAATGTTGGATCGGTATGATTTGCTCTTTAATTCTATATATGTC
Organism: Hamamelis virginiana; assembly: GCA_017140935.1. Classification (NCBI taxonomy): domain Eukaryota; kingdom Viridiplantae; phylum Streptophyta; class Magnoliopsida; order Saxifragales; family Hamamelidaceae; genus Hamamelis; species Hamamelis virginiana. The sequence continues at coordinate 2,171,891 of JAESVK010000134.1, forward strand.
ATCAAAATATTATAGAAGAAGACAAACTTGTTTGTGAGCGTTTGCTTGACTATGCTTAGCTTCAAATGCGACCAAATTAAGACTTGTGACCTATGGTTGAATACCTTCAGTTTTATTAAAATTGGACAATGGTGTAGAAATCTTGAAGTATTTCCTATGTCTTAACTGATAATGGGGTTTGAAGGCCAAATTTCAGTAATTGGAGTTGAATATCATCTTCTTGCTTTATGGGAATTGCAGCTCGAAGTTGTATATTTCCAAAAGGTCAATATTCACATTTTCAAAGAATACAAAATCCTCATGTGCATGTGTGTGCGTGCGTGTGTACCTTGATATTGTATATATCTTTCTCTTCCTTACTATAATTGAATTTCCGGTTTGAAAATCAGTGGCATTAGTGATCGGTTCAATCGACGAGGGAGATTATTCCTCGTCAACGATCAAGATTAATAATTTATAAAACCGCGTGACAATTAATCTCAATTCGATTGTGACTAGTGAGCACGGGTGTCGAACCACTGGGAAATGCAGGTTTATATTAAAAAGACTCTTTAGAGTTAATTCAAGCGGAAAGAATATTGTCAATTAAATTGGTTGGTGGTAACTGCTCCGATTGGGTCGAAGCGAAAACTCAGTAATTTTAATAAAGCTTAATAAAAATGCAGTTAATTTGGTGGATTGAGCGGAACTTGGGTGAGAAGCCCATTGAATATCAATTAAACAATTTATGTTTATAAAATCCTCACTATAGTAATTATGTATGGTGGTTCTTCCAACTACAAGAAGGAAGTCCCAAAAAGATTATGAATACAGGACCGGCAAGTTTATCCCCGAAAAGAATGGAATATCGCTATCCACCTTAAATGAGGAATAAAGCATGCTGGTTTGTATTCACACCAATAAGAACCATTGCATAATTATATAATTGCAATCACAGATGTACAATTATATGATATTATATTTGGCAATAGTGTGCGGTAAAACCTTCACAACTATGCAATCACATAATACAAATAGAGGGATGTTTATAAAATAGGATTGTAAAATGAATCCAACTTCATCCTCACCCAAGCTTGGAGTATTAGCTACACATCACTGGAGGAGAATATCCTTTATCCAGGCAAGCTTTAAGGGGTCACGGGATGGAAAAAGAAATAAAAGCGGTAATTAACTGACTGAAGAAATAAGGAAAATGGCAGAAATAAATAAAGAAAATGACTGAAGTAAATAAAGAAAAGTGACTGAAGTAAATAAAGAAAAGAAAAGACTTAAGTAAATAAAGAAAAAGACAGAAAAAGTAAAGAACAGTTCTCAAGTGAGAACTGAGCCATGCATAAAAAGGAAAATAACAGAATCGGAAATTACTGAAATTAAAGACTTAATCGGATAGAACAATCCTCAAGTGAGAACTGAGCCAGGCATTGAAAGAAAAATTGCAGAATTGGAAATTGCTGAAAACTTAAACTGCCGAATAAAATGCGAAAATAAACTGTAACTTGAATTAAAATAGCAGAGTAATGATTCAGAGCAAAAGTCATGAACCCTCGAAACGTCGTCGTTACACTTCTATTTATAGAAGGAAAAGGTAAAAGTCCAAAATGCCCCCAAAATATCCCAAAATATCTTCTAAGCCCGCAGCCGCCCTTGGCTATCGATAGCGAAGGTTCGCTATCGATAGAGGCGCTATCGATAGCGAATCTTGGCTATCGATAGTCAAGGTCAAATGTTGACTTTTCTTGCAAATTTCAATGTCTGCTCTTTTGGTACTTCCCTCGGCTGCTTTGGATCCTTTTCGGACGTTCCTTTGATTCGAGATGCTCTTCAGGGCTTCATCGGTGACGACTTTATTTAATGTAATCTGCACATATTTCTTGAAACAGAGATTTAAACCCAATTGTACAGATATTCATATAAAACGCTATTTATTAAACAATTATATATATAAGAGAACATAGTAATACCATAATTGAATGGTATGATTGGGGTACAATCACACTCCCCAACTTAGGTTTTGCTAGTCTCTTAGCAAAAGGCTAAACCTTTAAAACGAGAAATTTTGAAAAAGCCACTTTCGCAGGGAAACGCGATTGCATTTAGCGTATGCAACAAGCCTTTTAAACCACCAAGTTACCCTTTGTGGACGAGTGAAGTCTCGTGAGAGTTTGCAGAATTGATACTCACAAACATGAATAAATAATAGAATTGTTTAGAAAGAATTTTAACAATATACTATGTACACAGTAGGAGCTTTATCCACAGATATATCGCTATTCATAATTGAACATTTATAATACAAGAAATGCTATCTTTAACAGGAAATTAGCAAGTATTCAATGTGTAGTGAGGATGAACTTGATAAAATCAAAATACTGTAAGAAGAGTATGAGAATTAACCCATAGTTAGTTTCAACTTCAAAATCCTCACGGATGGTCACTCGCAAAAGATGTTCACTCTGAAAAAGGTTAGTAACCCAGAGTTCCCAAATGGAAATATACAAGTATAAAACTTATACATTAAGCTCTAATTAACGACCAAAGAGAGATGAAATAACAAAGTTATATATGCAGAGATACAATTCATACATAAAAAAAACTTAAATAAACAAGTAATCACAAGAGAATAATGCACAATATTTTCAAAATCAAAAAGGTCTTTATAGGCTTGTAAGATTTTTGGTTGTAACAGAAGAGTTTGAAGACTGCAAAATTAGGATGGTTGTAATTTGTTCAGGTTACTACCCTAACCATCCTAAATACCTAACCTAACCCTGACAATAACTTAAAAAGTTTAACTAAAAGAAACAAAGAAGTTTTCAAAAAGAAACACTGTCCAAGCTCAAAACTGAGCATCCTCTCTCATCACTGCTCATCCCCAGGTGGGATGTCGAATCTCGGATCGGGCTGTGGCTCATCAAATAGCGCGCGGTCGGCCTCAGAAATCGGCTCGCCGTCCATACGACGCCACATCACCCGGAGCTGGGCGGAGTGCCTCTCCATCATGGCAGACTGACGGTCAAGCTGTGCTGTCTGCCTATCAAGCTGGGCGGACTGCCGCTGCTGGATGTGCATCATCGATCTCAGTCCCTCCAGGATCTGATGGAAACAACCTTGGGAGCTGGCATCTGGCATAGAAGGAGCAGCTGGAGTCGGAGTCGGAGCTGGAGCTGGAGTAGGAGCAGGCTCTGATGGACCGGCGGTCTCAGCACGTGGCCTCTTCGGCCGAGCAGCAATACTCCGAGCTAGTGTGGTGGGGGTAATAGGACCCTCGCCCCATCGCAGTGGCTCATCGGAGACAACACCCGCACCCAATGCAAACGCTGTAATCATCTGGGGGTACGGCATGTTGCTCCGTGGCTGTGTGGCAATGAATGTGCGTATCTCGCTGAAGATCAACGCTGCGATATCAATGGGGTGGTCGCTCAAAAACTCCAGCAGTAGCCTCACCGACTCCACTGGTATCTGTGAATCCGTCCCTCTCGCCCGCAGATTGCAGTAAAGCAGCTTGTTCATAGCTGCGTATGAAGGATGCATGTTCCCGGTCGTAAAATACATACCATCAAATAAGCCCCGGTCTACGCAAACTGCATCAGCACACTGACTCTCTGTCAGCTCTAAGTAGGTGCTCTCTGCCGCTGATGATGACGGACGCTCGCACCCCAGATAGGTAGCGATGTCGTCTATAGTGAATCTGACAGTACGGCCTCCAACCTCGGCCTGGAGTGTCTCGGGCTGATCCTCGGCTGTGTGGGCTGTGGTATAGAACTGTCGTACCACACTAGCCATATACCCGCCTCCCTTCCTCAGCCAGGTGCTGAGGTGTCTGTCCTGAAGGATCTCCACCAGTAAGCCCTCGTACCTGAAGGCCTTCGGATCCACATACCTCTCGACATTGAAGTTCCTCGACGAGAGGATCACTGGCCAGGGTTTCGCAGCTCGCCGGGTCGGTACTCTCCTCGACCCAGTCTCAGTCTCAGCATAGCTCTCGAACTCGCGAGGCATGCGCGGCTCGCCTGTCTCGCCGATATCTGGACCCTCAAAAATGTACTCCTCCTCCACGAACTGTGAACCGGATGGAGGAGCACTCTCTCGTGGCTGCTGGGCCGACGACTGACCTCTGGGTGACGGTCTCTGAACTGGCACAGGCTGCCACTCTGAATCTGAACTATCAGGAGAATCTGGCTGTGAGCGCTGGGCCTTGCCCCGTCCAGAATCTGCAGACCTCCTCTGTCTCGGCTGAGTCGGCTCCTGAAAGGCTACGCCCTTCCTGCCGGTGGTCTTTTGGCGAACCATAGCTCTGTACAATTTTTTATAACCACACGGCAGCAGATAGGAACATAGTCAGCAGTAGAATTTTTTTTCAGAGATACATGAATATATATTTTTTTCAATGATAATCAACACACAATACTGCCAGATTTTTAACCCACATGATAAATCTTTTTTTTTTAAATCCTATCACAAATTTCAGAACTTGCCTAACATCCAGGCTTTATTTTTATCAACACCTTCAATTACATGCATCGATGCATGCATGCCCATGCATAGCCTAACATCCAGGCTTATTTTCACAGCTCCACAGATTCACAACTCCACAACTCCACGTCACAAAGCAGTGTAACAAGAGTATAAGGACAAATTTCATTATTATCTAGACTTAAAAACCCAACATACTATTCTAACATTTTACATGCAAGTATCTACGTATACTAAGGCATGCTATGACAATTTACACAAAATTAAGCCATTTTAAGAAAAATTCAAGAATTTAGAATATGAACAGGTACTCACGAAGTATGGAAGGTGAAGAAGTCGCTGAATAACCAACTGCCCTCGCCCAAATGCGAAGCTCGTGCAAGAAGGCGTCAAAAAATGGAATGAAGCGAATGCAATTTCTGATCGGTCAGAAATGCTCAAAACTGCGCGAGGATCGCTATGGAATCGATCTTGCGCGAAATGGATGGCTGGGGTGGTCGGAAAGTGGGCTTGAAGGTGGAGGGACACGGCGGCAATGGAGTTTTCAGGCGATAACAAGGTGGAAATGGACGGTTTTTCACGCGGGAAGAGAACTTAAAAAGCATTCTCCGCGATCTCTGTCGATAGCGCACTGGCGCTATCGATATCCAACATGCACTGGTCCGCAGTTATAATTTTTTTGAATTTTCAAACTCCTCTATCGATAGCGCTTGTTTGGCTATCGATAGAAAAGTCAAAATTTTGACTTTTTCAAAAATTTGGCTTATTTTGACTAATTAATCACATTAACTGACACTTAATACCAAATAACTGTATAAAAGACACCTCGAACCCATGGCTTGCTAAGTTATCGAAAAAATTGGCAACTTTTCGGCTCAAAATTGGGTACTACGGGGGTCCTAAACTCTAACAATAATTAACACGGCTCAAAAACTTGAAGAAAATGGCCTTAAATCATTTTTCAAAAATGTGCACAATATTCTCAATTGATTAACAAGATATTCGCATTCTAACATACGCATGAATTGAACATTTATGCATAATATAACAGGAAAGCAATTACCACGGATTGATAGGATGAATATTTGAGTCCCACAAAAGATCGAATGGTTCAAAATTTGCTTTAATTGTCATAAGTCTCCACTTTATAACAGGTTTTTATCAAATACTCCAATTGCCAAGTATGAAGATTTAAACCAAGTTCGTGCATGTGCAAGATTGAATACAAGCTAATCACAGTAAAGTTATCATTTAATGTATAGAAAATAGACAACTAGAATTGATATAAATGAAAGAATAAACTCACATTGTAACACATGTTTATTTATCAAATTCTATACAAATAATCTTTAACTAAATCACACTGGGTTAACATGTACACAAGAATGATAAATAATGAATTATTATGTAAATACCAATTAAATGAACCAATAAATAAATTAATCATATATAAATGCATATACATATTAACAGAATATACAAACCCTCCCCAACTAGAAGTAAACATTGTCCTCAATGTTTGACAGAAGGTTACCACTAGATGAATGTATGAACAAGGGGAATGGGTGGGTGGGACTAAGTTTAACGTCTTTAGCTAGACGTGAAATTCCTCATAAGTCAAACTGGTAGGTTGGGTCTTCCAAACTGACAGACTCAATTACCAAACCATCCTGAATGCCCTCACTATCGGTAATACCCTCGATAAAAGGCTTAAGCCTTTGTCCATTCACAAAGAAGGACACACCAGTACGAGGGTTTTGAATTTCAACAGCACCGTGAGGAGTAACCCTAGTTACTACAAAAGGTCCATCCCAACGAGATCGAAGCTTACCAGGAAATAGCCTTAATTTAGAGTTAAACAGCCACACCTTATGATTTGGTTCAAAGGATTTTCTATTGATGTGTCTGTCATGAAACTCTTTCATTTTGGCTTTAGCAATTTTGGAATTCTCGTAAGCCTCACTCCTAATCTCTTCGAGCTCATTTAACTGAAGCTTGCGGTGAGAACCCGCTTCCTTCATTTCAAAGTTAAACTTCCTAATGGCCCAAAGTGCTTTATGCTCTAACTCGACAGGGAGATGACACGATTTGCCATAGACTAAACGGTACGGAGACATACCAATAGGGGTTTTAAAAGCAGTCCTATAGGCCCACAATGCGTCAGTTAAACGCAATGACCAATCCTTTCGATCAGGCCTGACAGTTTTTTCTAAGATATGCTTAATTTCCCTATTTGAAACCTCCACTTGCCCGCTAGTCTGAGGATGGTAAGGGGTTGCAACCTTATGAGTGATAGAATATTTAGCTACGAGATTTGCAAAGGGTCGATTATTAAAATGTGACCCTCCATCACTGATGATGGCCCTTGGAAACCCAAACCTAGAGAAAATGTTCTCTTGGAGGAAGTTCAATACCACCTTGTGGTCATTGGTCCTAGTGGCTATGGCTTCTACCCATTTAGACACATAATCGACAGCCACTAGAATATATTCAAAGCCATGCGAAATAGGAAAAGGTCCCATGAAGTCGATGCCCCAAACATCGAAAATTTCGACGATCAAGATAGGGTTAAGAGGCATCATATCTCTTCTAGACATAGAACCCATTCTTTGGCAATTTTGACAGGACTTACAGAAGTCCAATGCATCTTTGAATAATATGGGCCAGAAAAACTCACACTGCAAGACTTTAGCGGCAGTCTTTTTTCCGCTAAAGTGTCCTCCACATGCTAGAGTGTGGCAGAACTTCAAAACGTCTTGCATTTCACCTTCTGGAATACACCTACGTATAACCTGGTCAACACAGTACTTAAACAATAGAGGATCTTCCCAATAATAATATTTTATTTGCGAAAAGAACCGATCCTTCTCTTGTTTCGACCAAAGAGATGGTACAAGGCCTGTGGCATGATAATTCACTATATGAACATACCAGGGTAAGGTAGAATGAGTGACGGCAAAAAGCTGCTCATCAGGGAAAGAATCCCTAATAGGCGTAGGGTCACTCTCTTCTTCAACTACAATCCTAGAGAGGTGGTCAGCAACGACATTCTCAGACCCTTTCTTATCCCTAATCTCAAAGTCAAATTCTTGCAATAAGAGAATCCACCTTATCAGCTTAGGCTTCTTCTCTTTTTTATAGAGCAGGTACCGCAAGGCGGCATGGTCTGAGTACACAATAGTCTTCGATCCCCACAGATAGGATCGAAATTTATCTAAAGCAAAAACTACTGCAAGCATTTCTTTCTCAGTCGTAGTGTAATTTAACTGAGCTTCATTCAAGGTTTTGCTTGCGTAGTAAATAACAAAAGGGGCCTTATCTACCCTCTGACCCAACACTGCCCCCACAGCATAATCGGAGGCATCACACATTAGCTCGAAAGGAAGTGACCAATCGGGAGCTCGCATGATAGGTGCCGAGATCAACATTAAGCGCAACTTATTGAAGGACTCTATACAGGCTTTATCAAAGTTAAACTCAACATCTTTAGCTAGCAGATTACACATTGGTTTTGCTATTTTGCTAAAGTCCTTAATGAAACGCCTGTAAAATCCTGCATGTCCAAGGAAGGACCGGATTTGCCTAACAGTAGTAGGAGGAGGTAGTTTTGCAATTAAATCTACCTTAGCTTTGTCAACCTCTATCCCCCTACTAGAAACAATATGCCCAAGCACAATGCCCTCACGAACCATAAAATGGCTCTTCTCCCAACTCAAAACAAGATTTGTCTCACAACATCTCTTAAGCACTTTTGAGAGATTAGAGAGGCATTCATCAAAAGAAGGACCGAAAACAGAAAAGTCATCCATAAACACTTCCAGATAGTCTCCTATCATATCAGAAAAGATAGAAGTCATACACCTTTGGAACGTGCTCGGGGCATTGCATAAGCCAAAAGACATACGCCTAAATGCAAATGTCCCGAATGGACAGGTAAACGTTGTTTTCTCCTGATCCTCAGGGTAAACCGCTATTTGGTTATACCCTGAATAGCCATCTAGGAAGCAATAAAAGCTCTGCCCGGATAATCTCTCTAGAATTTGGTCAATATAAGGCAGAGGGAAGTGGTCTTTCCTAGTCTTGGAATTTAATTTTCTATAGTCTATACAGACTCTCCAACCAGTAGTAGCTCTTGTAGGGACTAGAATACCCTCCTCATTAGCTATCACTGTTATCCCAGACTTCTTAGGAACCAGTTGAGTAGGGGAAACCCACTCACTATCTGAAATTGGGTAAATGATACCCGCATCCAGTAGTTTCAAAACTTCCTTTTTAACTACCTCTTTCATATTTGGATTCAATTTACGTTGGGCATCTCTAGAAGGATTCACACCTTCCTCTAGGTGAATACGGTGCTGGCAGATTGACGGGTCTATACCCTTTAAATCAGCAACCGACCATCCTATGGCTACTCTGTGCTCTTTCAAAATGGATAACAACTTACCTTCCTGTTCTGAATTTAATGAAGATGAAATTATAACAGGCAAGGTGTCACTATCACCCAAAAATGCATACTTGAGATTAGCCGGCAGAGGCTTTAACTCAAGTTGCGGCGGAGACTCAAAAGACGTAGGAGAAGGGACACTGGCAATAGACGGAAGTGGCTCAACCCTAGGTCTCCATGGCAGTTTTTCTACAGAGGAGGTAGAATCTAAGACAAGATTCACCTCCATAAACGAGTGCTCCAAGTCATGGTCCTCGAACCCAAAGTAATTAAGACATGTTTCTAACGGGTCCTTGGACAGAAGATAAGGTGTAGCTTCCTCTACCACCTTATCTATGATGTCAACAAAAGAACAATCCTCAAAGTTATGAGGTTGATTAGCTGCACTATAAACCTGCAGCCTGGTTTTCATGTTACCAAAAGACACCTTCATTATGCCAGTCCTACAATGAAGGACTGCATTAGCAGTTGCCAGAAGAGGTCGTCCTATTATAACAGGGATTTGGGGCCTAGTTATATCAACAGGCTCCATATCTAGGTCGATAAAATCTGCAGGAAAGACAAACGAATCTATCTTAACCAAAACATCCTGCAGTATACCTCTAGGTACCTTTGTGGACCTATCTGCGAATTGAAGAATAGTAGGTGTGGTTTGGAGTGTTCCAAGCTCCATTTTGGCGTAAATTGAATACGGAAGTATATTCACACTTGCGCCAAAATCGACTAACGCTCTATCAATGAAATGGCTTCCTAAGAAGCAAGGTATAGTTGGCGTTCCAGGATCTTTTCTCTTAATTGGGGCTTGGAATTGACACACAGCACTTGCAATATCAACGGGAGCTATGGTTTTAGACAAGTGAACGCGCTCCTTACGTTGCTGTGTGCACATTTCCTTCAGAAATTTGGCATATGAAGGAATCTGTTTTATGGCATCTAGCAGAGGTAAATTAATATGGACGCTTTTAAACACCTCTAACATATCCGACATGCTGGCCCCTTTCTTCGCTCTCCTCTCAGGCGCAATCAGCGCGGATGGAAATGGGGCCTTTGGCACATACGATGCCAATGGATTGTCTAAAGCGGCGGGAAAGTTATCCCTCAAAGCTTCAGACTCTTTTTCTATTGCAGGTTCTTTCTCTATTTTCCTTTCTTTCTCTCTCTCTTTCTCCCTCTCTATCTCTTTCTCTTTCTCTCCCACTCTATTATCTACCACCTTCCCATTTCGCAAGACTGAAACAGCCTTAACTTCCTCATTACAATGTGGGTTCTGAGAAGTGGAACTCTCAGCTACAAAAGCTCCCTTGGGATTGGCAACAGCCTGACTCGGAAATTTCCCTTCCTCTCTGCGGCTAAATGAAGCCGCTAGTTGACCCATTTGGGTTTCTAACTTTGAAATAGATTGGGAATGGGAATGAGTGAGTTGTGCTGAAGCCTCTAGACTTTTCAGGGTAGCTAGGACTTGTTCCTCAAAACCAGGCGTTCTATGAGGTTGTGGTGGTGGTTGAGTCACAGCTTGACTCTGATACTGGGGTGCAGGTGCTTGAGGAGCACCATAACTGGGGTACTGGGATTGCATCAATGGTGGTCTATAGGGTTGACTGATAGCAGGGTTACTGCTATATGTGGGTCTTGCAGGCTGACTAGGATTAGATCCTCTAGGCTGGCTAGACCACTGGAAATTGGGGTGAGTCTTCCACCCAGGGTTGTAAGTATTGGAATACGGGTCGTTCCTAGGTGGTGCATATCCTTGAGCAGCATTAACCTGCTCTTGGACAAACTCAGGGTACTGGCCTGCCATAGGACAATATGGGGTCTCGTGAGTGGGGTCAGTGCAAATATTGCACACCAAGTTGACAGGTTTCACATGGGCTTTTGAAGATTGCCCTTGTGCCGCGATTAATTGGTCAAGCTTTTGAGACAGAGCCTCAACTTGCTTATTTGCCAAAACTTGTGTGTCCACATCATAAATACCGGCCTTTTTGGGAGGCGGTTTCTTTGCTAGTGCATCGTCACGGTTACCTAAAGACATTGAGGCCATATGGAACGAGTCCTCACTCAATGCTTCAAATAAAGCCCACATTTCATCCTCACCTTTACTTAAAATAGCTCCCCCACAGGCAGATTTCACAGTCTGCGTATCACCCTCTGTTAAACCTCTAACAAAAGACTCAATGATTTGCCACTTGGGTACATCGTGATGGGGGCATAATCTAAGGAGTTCCTTCATTCTTTCCCAGGCTTCGTGGAAAGATTCCTGTTCATGTTGGACGAAGTTGGTTATACCTCGTCGCATCTGATGTGTTTTACCGACAGAGTAAAATCTAGACAGGAATAACTTTTGAAGCTGTTCCCAAGTAGTGATAGGGACAGGGGTTTGGAGAGTGCAAAGCCAGTGTTTGGCCTTATCTTTTAAAGAGAACGGGAATAAGAACAATTTCAGGGATTCTGGATGGAACCCCTGAATTCTAATTGTAGAACAAATCCCTAAGAATTCCTGCAAATGGTCGTATGGGTTCTCTCTATCTAACCCATAGAACGTAGGAAGCATCTGAATGGTAGCATGCTTAATCTCATAGATGAGATTCTCTATGTGTGGAATTTGGATACAGGAGGGTGGATTAAAACTATTGGGCATGAAGTGATCCCTCAAAGTTTTAAGACCTGGTGGTGCTTGAATATTATCCGCTGGTAACATGGCAGTGTGTGCAGATGATTCAGCCATTTTTAAATGATGCAAAGGTACCGACTCGCTGGACTGACTTTGAGATGCTTTAACAGCTCTCAGAGTTCTTTCTAATTCAGAGTCTATAGGAATTACGTTTAATGACAACGACCTTCTACCCCGCATAAAATAGGTCTCCACAGATAATCACGGAATTACAATAAACAAATTGTGAGCAGTTAATCTTTAGCTTTTAATTTGTTATTTTAAGCGCGCGGGAGTGAAGCTCCCAATTCCTGATTTCAGCCACCTGTAGTTAGAGAAAGAAGAAAAATGAATAATACTTATAATATATTGATATTAACAGTATAAAAGAATATATATATTAAGTAATATTAACAGTATTAATATTTACTACTTAAATTAAATCCAAATTTCTTTTTAAATAAACCGTAGTTCCCCGGCAACGGCGCCAAAATTTGATCGGTTCAATCGACGAGGGAGATTATTCCTCGTCAACGATCAAGATTTATAATTTATAAAACCGCGTGACAATTAATCTCAATTCGATTGTGACTAGTGAGCACGGGTGTCGAACCACTGGGAAATGCAGGTTTATATTAAAAAGACTCTTTAGAGTTAATTCAAGCGGAAAGAATATTGTCAATTAAATTGGTTGGTGGTAACTGCTCCGATTGGGTCTAAGCGAAAACTCAGTAATTTTAATAAAGCTTAATAAAAATGCAGTTAATTTGGTGGATTGAGCGGAACTTGGGTGAGAAGCCCATTGAATATCAATTAAACAATTTATGTTTATAAAATCCTCACTATAGTAATTATGTATGGTGGTTCTTCCAACTACAAGAAGGAAGTCCCAAAAAGATTATGAATACAGGACCGGCAAGTTTATCCCCGAAAAGAATGGAATATCGCTATCCACCTTAAATGAGGAATAAAGCATGCTGGTTTGTATTCACACCAATAAGAACCATTGCATAATTATATAATTGCAATCACAGATGTACAATTATATGATATTATATTTGGCAATAGTGTGCGGTAAAACCTTCACAACTATGCAATCACATAATACAAATAGAGGGATGTTTATAAAATAGGATTGTAAAATGAATCCAACTTCATCCTCACCCAAGCTTAGAGTATTAGCTACACATCACTGGAGGAGAATATCCTTTATCCAGGCAAGCTTTAAGGGGTCACGGGATGGAAAAAGAAATAAAAGCGGTAATTAACTGACTGAAGAAATAAGGAAAATGGCAGAAATAAATAAAGAAAATGACTGAAGTAAATAAAGAAAAGTGACTGAAGTAAATAAAGAAAAGAAAAGACTTAAGTAAATAAAGAAAAAGGCAGAAAAAGTAAAGAACAGTTCTCAAGTGAGAACTGAGCCATGCATAAAAAGGAAAATAACAGAATCGGAAATTACTGAAATTAAAGACTTAATCGGATAGAACAATCCTCAAGTGAGAACTGAGCCAGGCATTGAAAGAAAAATTGCAGAATTGGAAATTGCTGAAAACTTAAACTGCCGAATAAAATACGAAAATAAACTGTAACTTGAATTAAAATAGCAGAGTAATGATTCAGAGCAAAAGTCATGAACCCTCGAAACGTCGTCGTTACACTTCTATTTATAGAAGGAAAAGGTAAAAGTTCAAAATGCCCCCAAAATATCCCAAAATATCTTCTAAGCCCGCAGCCGCCCTTGGCTATCGATAGCGAAGGTTCGCTATCGATGAGGCGCTATCGATAGCGAATCTTGGCTATCGATAGTCAAGGTCAAATGTTGACTTTTCTTGCAAATTTCAACGTCTGCTCTTTTGGTACTTCCCTCGGCTGCTTTGGATCCTTTTCGGACGTTCCTTTGATTCGAGATGCTCTTCAGGGCTTCATCGGTGACGACTTTATTTAATGTAATCTGCACATATTTCTTGAAACAGAGATTTAAACCAAATTGTACAGATATTCATATAAAACGCTATTTATTAAACAATTATATATATAAGAGAACATAGTAATACCATAATTGAATGGTATGATTGGGGTACAATCAATTAGTCCCATATAGCTTGAGGGATTGGCATTTGTTCTGATGTCTACTTTCACATACTGTAATTAAATATACAAATACGACACCTGCTCGTTAATATGGTCAGATTACCTTTTTAGGACTCCTTGAGGGGCAAAAATTGTCTCAGCTGTTATGTAATTACTCAATTCACTTAATTTTTGTCTACCTTTCTTTGTAGATTATGTTTGAACTATGATAATACAGAGTAGTTGCATTTCTATAAGAGAAATCATGTATCTTTCATGGGTAGTAGATGCAATTATTCAGAGCAATCTAGTGGCTTACTATACTTCCCTAGCTCCTTTGATAAGAAAATTTTGTGATTTTTCCAAAACAAAGATATCTTCTTAGAGGTCTTAGTTTGTATATTTATTTGTCAAAAAATTTTCTGTACCTTAATACCTATTCACATGTCCTTATTTTATTTGTTAAGTATGATATTCATTTTATCACAGTTCTTAAAATTACTCTTAGAAGAAAGTTTTGAGACTTCAGCGGAAAGAAATAACAAGGAACTTGCTTTGACAAAAGATGTCGATGCTATTGTGCTAGACATGGAAGTCTGTCCTGCTTCTTTTTTATCACAGTTCTTAAAATTATTTTTAACTTTTTTGCTTATTTACTGATCAGTTATACTATTGTTTGTCAGATAACGCTCATGGGATTTATGTTCCAGTCACATCTGCACTGCTTGGCTATGTGAGTTGGAGTTTTTCTGCTTGTATATCCAGAAATGGTGCTTTCCAGTTATAACGGCATACAAATTGGTAACAATCGATGCACCATACTGGGGCATTTGGTACTAGACTTGAACAAGCTTTACTTGTGGTATAACCTTTTGGACATCAAACAATTTTGAGATATTACTTTTGATGTAGATTCCTTGTTAATTCTGATTTTTTTTTTCATGTGCTTTTCAAAGCTATTGTTGCATGATCCATGTATTTTCTCAATGCAAATAATCACTTGTTTTAATAACTCAGTGAACTTATAAATTTTAACTCTTAGAACTCTTAAAAAGAATGTATTGGTATGTGTGTGTGGGATGTAATGGACTTGTGTGCCCATTACATCACAGGTGGTTACAGAATATATATACTTTTATTTTCATAGGAGAAGCACCAACACAACTAATAGACACAATTAAGTGCATGTCTCAAGTCAGATAAAGTGAGTGTAAGATGTGATCAAGCATTTGACTAGTAACTAAGCATAAACGTTGTTTTATAAATAATCAAAACCATTATTTTGTTATTTGACTACTTAGAGGTTTAATACTATGTTATTTATATTTGATCTCATATACACTTTTTAATGGAGGTTGTCATGCAATCATACTTGATGAAGTATTGGAGAGGCCTGATATCTCTATAGATATTATATTATTTTAGTGACAATTGAATAAAGTCAGTCAAGTCTCTCTCTCTCTCTCTCTCTCTCTCTCTCTCTCTCTCTCTCTCTCT
>JAESVK010000134.1:2187034-2211143 GCA_017140935.1 Hamamelis virginiana
CTCTCTCTCTCTCTCTCTCTCTCTCTCTCTCTCTCTCTCTCTCTCTCACACACACACACACACACACACAAAAATATTTAATTGAAAGTAATGTTTGAATAGCTCAATTAATGCATTATTCTCAAGATTCTTTAATCTTTGCATGATTCGACTTTGTTGTTAAATTTCTTCCAAGCAAAGAAAAGAAAGCTAGAGAACCCCTCACCAATGTATTAAGTGAGCTAGCTGAGCTTAAACACACAACATCAAGTCTATATACAGAGTGATCCCAGGTAAGAAAAATGCTAATCGATCAATATGCATGCTTAAGGTTTGGTTAGCTTGCCGAATTCGTTAGTGGCACTCGGGCTTATGAATGAGGAAACTTAAAAGAGGTCCTGTTGGAGGGAAATATAGTTTATATATGCCAATGAAATAACCATATGCAGGGTCACTGGCAAATTGTTCCTCATCTCTATTAAATTGAACCATGTTAGACTGTAAGATGAGTGGCTCGTTGACCTAGTGAGTACATATATGGTGGGTTGTTAAGTTCTATTGGTATTGTTATTTTTTAGCACATCACTATCATGAACTATAACTTATATATCTCTCTTTATTATGTAGGCTCAGCTCATTTGAAGACATTCAAAGACAATATGGAGCTATTTTGCAGTCCGAAGACTAGCAAACATGTGTTGAAACATAGGATGTAATTGGACGACAGTGTTTTTTCATTAATTTTTGGACAAATTTGTACTTAAACACTTTGAGTTTACATATATGTTATTTTGAAATTCTAAAACTAAATGAAAATGTTATATTGGTTGGAATTCTCATTTTGGTGCTTTTATTTGGTTTGGAATGGAATAAAGGAATCACAAGTCAATTTTATAATTTATTAGCATATTACAGGAAATTGTAAACTTCTAGTAGGCCACAAAAAGGGGCCAAACAAAATTATATACAACAGTATTTTTAAAACGGTTTCTAACTGTTTTTGTACGTGGCATATTTGAAAACGATTTTACACTGTTTTTGTATGTGCCCATTTTGAAAACGGTTTAAAACTGTTTTCGTATGTAGAACATTTAAAAACGGTCCAAAATCGTTTTAGTATGTGGAGCAATAACTACGGTTATAAACCGTTTTTAAAAGACTATTACCCTTTGAAAACACACGTCTTGAGGACGGTTCCGCAACCGTTTTTAAAGGGTTATGAAAACGGTCTAAAACCGTTTTCGTAGGATTTTTTTGTAGTAGTGCTGGTAGGATGTTAAATTTTGAAAATGGAGAATAGTACAACACAATAGTTATGTGTTTCATGGATTAGTCTTGGATAGAGTGAAATGGTGATAATGATTTATTTAAGTAATTATGACAGTTGGGGCAGGTCTTGGAAGATGATAGGACATGTTGCGTTAACAATGGAAAAAGGGGAGTCTTGAGCAAATATCCCACACTTTCTTTAGATTGTCTCTATATCATTCTTTTTTTTCCTATGTATATTGTTCAGGTGAGTGAAAGCCATACATTCTCCATTGAGCTCTTACAGGTTACATTTTCCATTTTTTTATAAATGGCATTTAGCGATTCGATAGGTACCATGAATTGGGTCAGCATGCTTTCGGTGAAAAGTTTGGGCTTTGGATTGTGGTGCCACAACAACTAATGGTACAGGTTGGTTTGGACATTGTGTATATGGTGACTGTTGGCCAATCTCTGAAGAAATTCCATGATACAGTGTCCCAGTTGCAAACCTATCAAGACCACTTCACCATGATCTTTGCCTCAATTCACTTTGTTCTGTCACACCTCCCCAGTTTGAATTTTATCACCAGCTTCTCTCTCTTGCAGCAATCATGTCATTTGGGTATGAATTGTTGGTATAGATATATATATCATTAATATGCATCTATATATAAGATTTTTTTTTTTTTTTTTTGACTTTGTTGCTTTGTAGTTACTCTACTATTGCTTGGGCAGCCTGTATCCACAAGGGTGTTGAACCAAATGTGCACTATGGTCACAGGGCTTCTACCACTACAGGATATGTGTTTAATTTCTTTAGTGATATTATTTCCTATGGTGGGCACAATGTGGTCATGAAGATTTAGGCAACAATGCATTCCACACCTGAGAAGCCATCCAAGAAACCTATGTGGAAAAATGGGTGGACATGCTATGTATATTTGATGATATGATAAAGTTTTGTATAAAAATAAAATAAGATTGTATATATAAATTGCCTGATTTGTATATACATAACTTATATATACAGAAAACTTGTATATAAAAATTTTCAAACTTGGTTATGATGTATATTGATTTGAATTTAGTTAGATAAAAATTTGGTGAAGTGAAAGATAAGTTATTTTAAAGAAAATGGGTAAAATTGGAAAATTATAAAAAATTTAATTCTATTCCTAGTATTGCCAAACACAAGTAATGGAATGGACAGTCATTCTAACCCATGATTCCAGTTACATCCAAACACAATAAATGGAATGAAAATCTGATTCCATTCCAGGCTACCTTGGGAATGGAATTGGATTCCATTCCATGCTATTTGATTCCCCCGATCCAAACGGGGCCCAAGTGTTTATAAAAATGTCAGAGAGGATTTAGCATTAAATTATCATATTTCAAATTGTAATTGGACTTTTATTGAAATATCATCAGATCAAGTCCACTCTTCAATGGATTCTTAATCAAGACAACTTGGAGAAATCATAATCTCTTAGGATTGAATGGAATGAAATTTTAGAATCTAACCTCTTCATATTCATAGTTTTCAATCCAAAATTATCGTTTTCATTAGCGTAAACAACCCATCACACACACTCAAAATTCAGTTTTATTTTCTTGCAAACTATTCTTTTTTTTTTTTTACTCTTTTTGAGATTCAAATGGAGCCAGAATGTTTTAGTACTTCTTATATTAGCAGTTGATTAAAAGAAGAAATAAATTGAGCCTAAGGTTATGTATTGTTAATAATTAAAATGAGGAAAGATGTGGACCGTTCCACCATAAACATTAGGCATTTAATTATATATTATTATCAGACCAACAAGTACAGCTAAAAGTTAAATCCTTTTCAGGATAGGTTTAAGCATTTGGCGAGACCACGCTCCACAGTTTTCTATTTTTGGCAAAAACGAATTGTACGCACCGCTGATCATTCCACTCTCAACACAAACACAAGACAATTATTTTTAGAAAAATTATAGTTTAACCTTTTTAAGAGCGTCTCCAAAAGCCTTGTTTAATTTTCATACTAAATCAATATTTTATTGACGTAGAGCATCTCCAATGGGGATGCTATTTGAGCTGTCAAATTTGGCACTTAAAATGGCAGTAGCCATTTAAGGTACATCAGCTTTCCTACCATTTCTAACTGTCTTTAACTTCCAAAATAACAAAATGACCCAAAGATTGTGTTTTGCAGCCAAGAAAATGCAAGGAAAAAAAATTCCCAACAAATAAAAGATAAACAAAACATAAATATTAACAATAATTAACAAACAATAAGCTAACAAATATATCAACTTTCACAAAAAATAAAAAAAATAAAAAAAAATCAAATCAAATCAAATCAAAATAACAATAATTAAAGAAGTGGAGAAAATGAACCAAACGAGATTAAGAAACAATACTCACCAACAGATCTACAGAAATCGATCAATCACCATGGGGAAACGATGACTCCCTCCTTGAAGAAGTCCTTTGCATCCCCAGCAGCACCAAAAATCCCCAAAATCTTGTATGAGATAAGAGTGTTATTAGGTTTGCAGATCCGCGAAAAGAGATGGAGAGAGAGAGAGTGAGAGAGAGGATAGCATTTACCCAAAAGAGAGAGTTCTAAGACATGGTGAGCATAGATTGTAACGGAAAGAAAGAACGAGAGTTTTTTTTTTTTTTTTTAATAAATGGAGATGGGAACATAGGAGATAAGGTCCTATTTTGAGAGAGAGAGATGGGAGAAAAATAACGGAGAAGATGGGAACAGAGAGATAGAGAGAGAGTGTTAGCCTTATGGCTTCAATTCATAGTTGATAAATGATTTTGATGATAACAAACATTGTATTATGATTATTTAATTATGCATATGAATATCTTGTTGAATATCTTGATATATGTCAAACTTTATTGGATAAATTTTTGGCTAACATTATTGAATACTTGATTATCCTGTGATGTCTATATATTCATCTTGGTATATACATACTTATAAGAAACATGATTTATGCCTTCAATGAAGAAGAATTCAACTTTGCTTAAAGCTCCCATGAAGCTCTTGCAATCTTACTATACCTTTGTGAATATGAATATGCTATATATTCACTAAGGACCATGAAGAGAGCTACGACAAAAATGAAGTCAATCTCAAGCCAATCACAAGTCTAGCACAAGTCTTGAGGATCAATTGAAGATTTATTCATGAAGACTTTGTTTAAATATTGTGTGAGTGTTTAGGATTATACTTATGTAAAATCTCTCATTAGGTTGAACTATATTGGCTTAAAAGACTATTACCTTCATAGACCATATTTTCAACTTGGAAAATCATTTTCATTGGTCAAAAATGTTTTAAATCAAAGTGGGCTATTTCAAACTCAAAATGTAGCTTAAAGTTTATGAAAAATGTCTTGTGGCCTAGCCTAGTCGACTAAGCCTCTAGTTCTAGTCGACTAATATTGCCCGGATTTTCAAAAGCTTTGATTTACACTCTTCTATTCGACTAACTTCTTAGTCCTAGTCGACTAATCGACTCTTGATTCTTTTATTAGCGTATTTATATGCTCTAGTCAACTAACCTCTTTATCCTAGTCGACTAAGTATGCTCTGTAGCAAATAACGGCCAGTTTTTGCAAACCAAACGACTATATTTTTGTCTCTGACAGCCATATCTGCTTACGAGCTTATAAATACCATTTGATTGAGTCTTGTATGAATAGAGAAGCTTAGTGAAACATATTGAAACACACTTATACTCAAATCAACAAGTTCACATTATATTTGTGTGATTCACCTCAAAGAATCATTTTCTCTTGAACCCATTATTAGTTCACATCTTTGAGAGATATTAGTGAGAGCTTTTATTTGTACATCATCTACTCTTGAAGGAGTTTCTCTTTGTACTCAGAAATCATATTGTTCATCTTGTGAGATTTAAGGGTTTGTATAACTCTTGTGGGTGAGAATCTTCTACCTTAAAAGAAAATTGTGGGTGAGAGTCTTTCACCTTATAAAGAAGACTGTGTAAAGATTTCTCCACCTTGAAGGAGCGATCCTTAGTGGATTATGAAATTCTTAAGACGAAGATCTTGAGGCGTGGATGTAGGCGGAGACCGAACCACGTTAAATCTTTGTGTTTAAATCTCTCTAACTCTTCTCTTGCTTTTCAATTTATACTTGATATATTAATTGTTAAGTTGTGATTCATATTTATCCTCTCTCATTTCCAATTAAGTTTATTAATTTGTTTATCTTCCGCTAAATTTAATTGGACCTTAATTTTTATCTGCTAATTATTTTTTAAAGTTTGCTAATACTCTATTCAACCTCCCATTCTAGAGTATTTTCTGGGCCAACAGAGAGGGTCCGGTTTATGATAGAGAGATGGGTAAAAAATTTACCTTTTGAGATTATTATTTTTTTTGGTAAAAGTTTTTGAGAACTGAGAGGGAGAACATTTCAAGAGTAAAAAAAATTGAAAATTTTGTGTATATATATCAGAGTTGCTAATATAGATACACTTAATGCAAGATGCATCACGTGCCCTATTGTAGAGTTATTTGCGGAGAAAATTTTGGAAAACTGGCCGTTGGATTAGATACCTCTATCATATATGTATGTCATGTCTGCCAAAAATCACAATGATCAACGATTGGTTTTTGAAAAAAATGTAACTTTGAAAAACTGTTAATTTTTTGTTCTTTAAAATGTTATTATTTTTTCACATTCATTTTACTCAAAACCCAACCGTTAGATTATTATGATTTTTAGCAGTCATGACATATATGATAGGAGTATCTAATCCAACGGTCAGTTTTTCAAAATTTTCTCCGCAAATGGCTTTACAAGTGGGCATCTAGTGATTAGAATAAAAGTATTTTAGTTAATTTTATGTGAAAATAAAAAAATTTCAAATATTAAATTAGGATAAAAAATTAATTGAGTAATTTAAAATATTAATTTTTTACATTACAATGAATAAATATATTTTATATGTTCTTGTTAAAAAAAATTGAGAAGTAGTTTGAAGTTAACTATAAGCATGAGGGTAAAAATGTCAAATAAATGAAAAGTACCAAATTTTGGCATTTATGCATTGCAACACCTTGGTGCACTAATTTGGCATTGGTACTATTTTGTGCCATTTGGGGTGCCAAAAATTGGTTTTGGCACCTCAAATGGTATTTTTGCATGGGAGATGCTCTTATGAGACAAATTGAAGACCTCATTTCTATTATTGTCTCCAATAGGCTCTTCAAAAAATCCTTTCAAATAATATTTTATGGGAAAATTGGCCAAAGCTCATCTTTTATACTATTTTCATGCTAAAAGTCATCTTAAAAGATCATCCATGCCAAATCCAACCCAAAAGTCCTTTTAGCATGAATTGGACAAAAATACTCCGTCTTCCTAACTACCTTCATTGCCACCCACACCCCAACTCCCGAGTTCACTACATTAGAACCTCGGATTTACTACGTCAAACCTACAATTTACTCTGCCGGAACCCCATTTCACTATGTCGAAAAACTCATTTCACTACACTGGAAACTCATTTCACTATGCCGGAAAACGCATTTCACTATGCCAGAAATACATTTCTTTACATCCAAAAATGCATTTCACTACGCCGAAAACACATTTTAGTAGGTCGGAAATGCATTTCACTACATATTCTTCATTCATTTTCTTTATTTTTTTTCCAAATTTTTTCTAAGCAATTAAAAAAAAAAAAAAACAAAAAACAAAACAAAAAAAATAGAAAAAAATAAAAACCAAATTAAAAAAAAAAAAAAGTGAAAATTTTCATTTCCTTCACTTTGCATAAACCAAACTTATAGAAGTCCACTATGCGCTGCTGTAGAATCTGATCAGATCTGGCGCGGTTCTTTCTTTCTCTCTCTCTCTCTCTCTTACACACACACACACACATTCTCCAAACCAGATCTGGAGATGAATCGAGGTGGGCAAGGGATATCCACGAGTTGTTGAGGAAGATTTACTATTCATAAGGCTCCGATCTGTTGGTTGATTGCTAATCTCAATCCAATCATTGATTACTGGTTTCTTGCACCATTCTAAAGCAGCGATCACTGGTTTCCAGTTTGTGGTTGCTGATCCGGTGCGATATATGGTCGCAAATTCGACAAGGTAATAGAACCATGAGTGTGGGTCTGTGGTCGGGGTTCACAGCGCCAAGATTTCGCTGGCAACTCCTAACTCTCTCCATTCTCTTTGGTGCTTAGGAAACACGAAGAAGAAGAAAAGGAGGAGGAGGATGGGTCGTGGTGCTCGCCAAAAGAATCACGCTGGGAATCTCAAATTCGGCCACCATTCAAGCATGAACTTCGTCATCTTCGCTAATCCGAGCTGAAGACGGAGACGAAGCTCACCGGAAAAATCCGATGGAGGATAGGTTAATATCAGCATGCTGGTGATCAATCACCACAGAGAGAGGAGAAAGAGAAATGAAAAGGAAGAGAGAGAGAGGAGAAAAACAAAGAAAAAAAAATGTAAACATGTCTCAGAAGGTAATTTTGTCACTAAAAAAAATAGATTTTATGAAAATAGGACTTTAGGCATTTTATTTATTTATTTTTAAATAGGACTTTAGCCATTAAATATCATAACTGAGGGCTTTAAGCGAGAGAGGTATCTGTATTGACTATTAGTTGGATGCTTGACCATTTAATTTATATTAAAAAATCAAATAATAACTTCCCGTTTGTACTGCCTTGCAAAATTTTTCCACTTAACCCAAAGCATTTGTACAACCTATGGCGTTTAGTCATTTTCATCTGGAACGAATAGAAAAAGCTTCTTGATTTACCGACAGGAGTGAAAGATCCTCTCCTTAATTGTCATGTTCTCTCTTTCGCCACCTTGGCTAGCAATCTCATGCTGCCACTTCATCCAACTAACGATGGCTGAGAATTGAACAATAAGTTGGAGCTTTAAAGGACGCTAAAACTTGATGGACGAAATTTCTATTTTGCCCCCTCTAAAAAAAACTTCATTTTAATATAAAGTACACTTCCATACAATTTGTTTGCATAATATGTTTTGAAAATCCAACCGTTAGATAAAATAGTAAAATACTTCCTTTATGAATGTGGTGGCGGATAATAATCACTGTGATCCAACGGTCAGTTTTTAAATCTGATTACAAATATTGTGACAATTCGAAAAATAATAAAAAAAAATATACAGTTTTTCGTTGAAACTGACTATTGGATGAGATAGCCCTCTTATGAACATCATGTTTGCCAAAAAATCATGATCATCCAACCGTCGATTTTTGAAAATTGTCATAATAAAAAATTGTGTTTTTTATATTTTTATATTTTTTTTTCCGAAATGTCACAATTTTTACAGACAGATTTTTCAAGAACTGATTGTTGGATAACGGTGATTATAGGCAGCCATGACATTCATAAAGAAGTATTTTATCCAACAGTTGGTTTTTCAAAATATATTTTGCAACTAACTGTACAGAAGTGCATTTTATTTTATAATAAAATGAAGTTTATTATTATTATTATAGGCCATAAAAGTTTCAATATCCTTTAGAGCTCCAATTTACTACTCAATTCTTAGCCTTAAGATCATTAGTTGGGTGAAGTGGCAGCATGAGATTGTTATCCAAAGTAGCCGAAGGGGAGAAATTGGCAAGGTGAGGATCTTCACAGTATCTATGATCAATCTCTTTAATTTTCTTCATTGGATTCTATGGAATAATAATTGATGCTGCAAGAATCAGCAGATGTCGATTTCCTTTACCTCAAACCCGCAAAAAAGAGAAGTTGAGTGGCTGGACTTTATCCGCCGATAACCCTCCGACGATCAAGTCGGTATCTTCGGCAGAAAAGACTAGAAGTGAGATCATTCAAATATTTCGGAGAGATTTCTTACCCCTTTTATCTGTTTCGCCCTTTATATAGAGGGTTGAAGTAATTTGGTAGTTTCAAGATTTTCTCATGATTTTATGAGAATTTAGTACTAGTATTGTATCATCATCTGTTGACCGACATCCATATCCTCATCCAATATACGTTGACTTTTTCCTCTATCAATAATCATTATAGAAAAGTCTCTTTCTTTCTCTGCACACAGAAATGCAATGTTTCCGTGGCTTGCTACAACGCTGTTTGTATTAATTAGGGCATCCACAATGGACCATCACACTGAAGATAGATGGCCAAAATATAGAAAGTTAACTGAGTACCATCCACTAATATGGTGCCAGGTGTAATTAGCTAACACCTTAACATCTGACCACTTTAACCAATTTGGTAACATATCCATTGGAGAGCCAAACAGCCCCTTCATACTATGGTGTTAAAACATCCACTACAGATGGACTCATGGTTCTGTTTGAATTAAATTTATTTAAATTAACTTTTAGAACTTAAAAAGTCAGTTGATCTATAAAGAGGTGGGTAATAATCATTTCTTAATCACTCCATGAGTAATAGAATTGTTGGTTAAAATGGATCTCCTAAATTTTATATGCAATTAGCATCTCCAATGCAAAAGCTAAATTTGGCATCCAAAAAGCACTAGTTGATGCCAAATTCAATGCCCATTTGGCACTTTAGGATGCCAAATTTGGCTTTTTGGCATCAAGGAATGCCAAAAAAGTCAAATTTGGCATTCCTTGATGCTAAAAAGACAAATTTGGCATCCCAAAGTGCCAAATGGGCTTAGAATTTGGCATCAACTAGTGCTTTTTGAGATGCCAAATTTGGCTTTTGCATTGGAGATGCTTATTATATATATATAAAAGGATGGGTCAATTTTCCCTTACTTTTTGTTTTACACTATACCAACCACTAGTTTTCAGAACACCAATTTGGGTTGAATACTAGTTTGAAAAATTGACTATTGAATAAGATACATTTCATACGTGTTGAATTGTAAACTTGAAAGCAACCATGCAGACAGAAAGGTTGAAAAAAGGGTGCTGCTGCAAGACAAGAAGTGATCGAAGGCTGCTGTTGAAGACTTTTAGGCTTGTAGGGTGGCTTTAGGCTGCTGTAGGGAGGCTTGTTGGCTGCGTGTCTGGTAGCTTGTCTCCTGCATTTAGGCTATAAATATGTGTATGTAATGTAGTGAAATTGTGTGGAGTGAAGTAGAGAGATAGAGTGATAGAGAAGTTGAGAGAACGTTGTATAATCTATAGGTTTCACAGAGTGTTGTTTGTTTGTTTCAAAGTTTAATTGAAATCTGTTTTGTGTGAAATTGGTCTCTCAGAGGTGCACCACAAGTGACCTCACTTACCTCACTTCCATCAACAATATGTATGTCATTTAATTATGCCAAAAATCACAAAGATCTTACGTCAGATTTTAAGATCGAAATCGCACTATAAAAAAAAATTAAGATATTTCTTCAGGTGACATTTTTCAGAAATCAACTATTGAATCACTACGATTTTTTTCATTAATAAAATATATAATAAATGTATATTATCAAATAGTTAGTTTCTCAAAATAGTCGAACCATATTGATATTTCGAAATTCAACGGTAGGTAATATAGCAGTAAAATAAAAGGTAAGGGAAACCTGCCACTATAAAAATACATAAAAAATTAATTTTAGACAAAATCAATCCAAATGGAGTATCAAATTAACACTAGGCTAAAACAGTGGCCGACTTGCAGCACCACAAGGTGGTGGTTAGTTTTGGCTAGACGCATCTCAGTTGGTAGCTGGGAGCAGTTGAAACTAGTATATGGTGTATTTTTCTTTTGTCCATTAATTAAACAAAACTATTGAATGTGTGTCCTAAATTATGTGGATTGTTAACATTGTAATAGGCATGATAACTTTTATGGTTTTAAGGAGAAAAAAAATAGGGGAAATTATAATATGACATTCTTAACTATCACTAGGTTTATACTTTGCACTATTGTATTGTAGTTTTTAAAGAGTTTTGATGAATATTGTGATAATATTATTAACAATTGAGATTACAATATATACACTTGAGGACTGTCTAGTTTCCATTAATTATGGATGTAAATCAGGAAACTAAATCAATCTAAATAATAGAGATTACAAGAATATTGCAATCAGGAAAGAATATTGCAATCAGGAAAAAGTAAACTCTCCAGAATTGGAATAGCCTAACTTTGTGCTCTATCATGCCCCCGCAAGCACAAGGGTCCGGGTAGGATGCTAAGCTTGGACCGATGAATGAAAAATTGCTTCCGAGAAAGAGGCTTAGTCAACGAGTCAGCAAGTTGATCCGTGGTGTGAACATGAGAGATACGAAGCAGTTTACGAGCAACTTGGTCACGCACAAAGTGAAAGTCAATGGCGATATGCTTCATGCGTGAGTGAAAAACCGGATTAGAGCACAAGTAGGTGGCTCCAATATTATCACAGTAAATTGTTGGTGCAGAAGGAAGAGTGATATTGAGTTCTTGGAGAATATTGGTGATCCAATTCAACTCAGCAGTAGCAGATGCAATGGCCCGATACTCGGCCTCAGTTGAGGATCGGGCAATGGTGGATTGCTTCTTGGAGCTCCAACTCACAGGATTGGATCCAAGGAAGACAACATATGCTGAAGTAGAGTGGCGGGTGTCAGCGTCACCTGCCCAATCAGCATTGGCAAAGGCATGAAGAGAAAGAGGCGAGCGAGCAGAGAGGAAGATGCCATAATGAGCGGTACCTTTTAAATAACGAAGGACTCGTTTGACGGCATGCCAATGAGTCGAAGAGGGCCGATGCATGAATTGTGCTAATTTGTTAACAGCAAAACTCACATCTGGCCTTGTAAGAGATAGATATTGAAGGGACCCAAGTACCTGACGATATTCGGTGGGATCATGGCTAGGGGAGCCATCATCAAGCTTGAGTGTTTCAGAGGGTGATAAGGGCGTGCTAACTTCCTTTGCTTCATGCATATTAGTTTTTTGAAGAAGGTCAAGGATATATTTTCTCTGAGACATGAATAGACCAGTAGAAGACCGAATGGTTTCAACGATCAAGAAGTAGCTGAGCTTGCCGAGGTCCTTTAGAGAGAACCGAGTGGACAGTTGAGCTATAAAGTCACGAATGGTGCCAGGGTGATTACCAGTGAGTATAATATCGTCCACGTACACCAGAAGATACATGATGTGAGGTCCGGAATTGTAGATGAATAGAGATGTGTCACTTTTAGAGTTGAGAAAGCCATGGGCAAGTAAAAAGGAGCGAAGTTCATTGTACCATGCCCGAGGGGCTTGATGGAGGCCATAGAGAGCTTTATGCAATTTACAAACATGAGTTGGATAGGTAGAGTCCACAAAACCCTGGGGTTGCTGCATAAAAACATGGTCAGAGAGAGTGCCCTGCAAAAAAGCGTTATTAACATCCAATTGATTCAAAATCCAACCACGAGACACGGCAATGTTAAGAACAAGACGAATAGTGGCAGGTTTAACAACCAGGCTGAAAGTTTCAGTTTCAGTAAAATCTATGCCGGGTCGTTGGTGAAAACCTTTAGCTACAAGGCGAGCCTTGTAGCGAGCAATGGAACCATCCGAGTTCCTCTTGATTCGATAGACCCATTTACATCCGACAATATTTTGTGTGGGTGAGTAGTGGACTAAGGACCAGGTTTTATTTTTTTGGAGAGCAAGGAATTCTTCCTGCATAGCATCACGCCAATGTGGGTGTTTGTTGGCTTGGGTGAATGATGTGGGTTCAGTTTGGAGAGAGGAGGCAGAGGTTGTTGTATGAAGAGAGAAGGGTATTTTAGGTTTGTGGATGTTATTTTGGGCACGAGTTACCATACGTGATGGTGGGACTGGTTTGGGAGAGTCGGGAGAAGTAATGGGGGGAGAGATAGTGTGTGAAGAGGAGAAGTTAGAACTACTTACTTGTGTTGGAGACTGTCGATGAGCATCCTTGTGGAAAAAGGAAGTAGAACCAGTAGCGTGGGATGGGGAGTTGTGAGCTGGAGAGACTGATGGACTATTCGAATTTGGAATAGAATGGGGAATAAAAGTTGGGACCGAATTTGGAAGGGGGGAGGAATTATGAGAGTCATCATTAAGAGGGGATATTATTTCCAAATTTTTGCCTGTAAAATCGGAAACAACTTTGAAAAAGATTGATCAGTAATGGACAAATCAGGATATTATTTAGTTTTATAAGGAAAGATTTTTTCAAAGAAAACAACGTGGCGAGAGATAAAAATTTTATTGGAGGCAATATCAAAACAAAGAAAAGAATGATGATTAAGAGAAAAACCGAGGTACACACATGGTCGTGATCTTGGTTCAAGTTTGTGGGTGTTATAGGGTCGAAGCCAAGGGTAACAAAGACAGCCGAAGACTCGAAGAGAGGTGTATTTGGGATGCTGACCAAACAGTTTATAATAAGGTGTATCATTATGTAGGACAGGTGTTGGCATGCGATTGATGAGGTAAGTAGCAGTTTGGAAGGCATATGACCAAAACCGAAGGGGTACAGCTGCATTATGGAGAAGGGTGAGGCCAGTTTCGACTATATGACGGTGCTTACGTTCAGCAGAGCCAACATGCTTGGGAGTGTATGGGGGTGAGGTAAGGTGCTAGATGCCATGGCGAGCTAGGACATGAGAAAGAGCATTGTACTCTCCACCACCATCTGTGTACACGGTTTTAATTTGAGTATTGAAAAAATTTTCAATGAGTTTCTTGAATTTTTCAAAGACACTAGACACTTCAGATTTTAATTTAAGAGGATATAGCCAAGTGTACTTTGTAAAATAATATATAAAGATAACATAATACCGAAAATTCCCAAAGGAAATAACAGGGGCGGTACCCCAAACATCCGAGTAAATAACTTGGAATGGTTTGTCACAATGAACAGAGGAATTCTTGAATGACAACTTGTGACTTTTATTACAAAGACAAGAATTACAGACTTTATTAAAAGTAGAGAAATCTGAAAGTGGAATTTTATTGCTAGCTAGAATTTTCTTTTGGATAGAAGAAGATGGGTGACCAAGTCGTTGATGCCAAGTTTGAGAGGAAAGAGCAACCGAGGCGGATGGTGAAGAATTGGACTGCTTGTGAGGTGAGGTGGAGGACGGCCACTCATATAAATTGTTTCTACTCCGGCCTTTCGCCAAGGATGCCCCCGTATTCAAATCCTTCACAAGAAAAGAGTTAGGAAAAAATTCAATGGAGGTATTATTCTGTTTGCAGAATTGAGAAACTGAGATTAGATTTTTCTTTATCAAAGGTGCACACAAAATATTATCTAATGTAAAAGAGGTAATAGGTGAATCAATAGTAGAAGAACCAACATGGGATATAGGGATTCCATTACCATTGCCGACTACAACATCCTCATTCCCAACATAGTCAGAGTGCATGGAAAGATTCTGAAGATCGGAAGTAATATGATGTGTGGCACCCGAGTCGAGGAACCAATTATTGTTGGTGTGGCCAGAGTCCCCAGCAGCAAAATTAGCTTGGGGTCGAGAATAGTTAGGCAGAGGTTGACCTCGAGAGCAGCAGGTTTTGGCACTGTGACCAGGTTTGTCTCACAACTGACAAATAATGCGAGGTTGGCCCTGATTTCTGTGATAAGTGGTTGAGTTCCAAGATGGTGAATAAGAGTGGGAATTCGGAAAACTCATACTGCGGCCATGAGATAACTGTTGCCGAGTTTGATTGGATTGTGAATGGTCGGGTTGAGAAAATTGAGAGAGATGGCTGAAGTGATTGCTCTCTGAGTTGTGGTTGGAGTTGTAACCACCACGACCTCCACGGTTTCCCCGACCACCTCGACCTTGCTGATAGTTCCGCCGCTGAGCAAGTTGTGCAGTAACTTGCATTTCCTCCTTTTTTGGCTCTCCATTGTTTTGAAGCAACTCCTCATCAAGGAGTTTGTCATAGAGATCCTCAAATGAAAGAGGATTGTCGCGCATACGAACTGATGCCGTCAATTCCTTAAATTCATCAACAAGACCATTCAGTGTGTATGCCATGATTTGGGCATCATTAAGGGGATGACCAATAAGGGATAGGTCATCAACAAGGCTTTTCACCCTACTCATATAAACTGCTACTGATTTGCCTTCCTTCCTGTTAGATATGAGAGAGGACAAGATAGAAAACATCCGAGTGTTGGAACGATTGGCGTAGCTTGTTTCTAGTTTGTTCCAGGCATCAGCAGAGGTGACACAATTGTTGATAGTTGGACCAATTGTGCTGTGAACGGTGGCCTGAATGCCAAGAAGTACTAGACGATCCTGACGAATCCAATAGAAATTACTTGGGTCGGTTTGTGGTGGACATGGTTGAGAACCATCAACAAATCCGAAAAGTCCATAACCGAAAAGTAGGTTGGTCATTTGAGGCTTCCAAGATGCGTAGTTTCCTCCGTTCTTCGCGAGTTTAAATGGAATCTGAGAAGATGCATTAAGAGAGATCAGATTTCCATTGGAAGGAACAAAGTTACCTTGAGCCGTGAGATTCGCTGGTGAGGAGAAGGTCGTTGAAGTTCCAGAGATAGCTGCCGAGACTGTTGGTAAAGTTGCAGACATTTGGGTCGGAGGTGGTGTCTGAGATTCATTGATTAGTGTCTCCATTGCAGTGGTTGTGAGGGAAGATAAGGTAAGATAGGGCTAGGGCAAGACTTGAGGATGGATATTTTTCTCTATTCAATGGACAGAGAGGGCTCTGATACCATAAAGAGTTTTGATGAATATTGTGATAATATTATTAACAATTGAGATTACAATATATACACTTGAGGACTGTCTAGTTTCCATTAATTATGGATGTAAATCAGGAAATTAAATCAATCGAAATAATAGAGACTACAAGAATATTGCAATCAGGAAAGAATATTGCAATCAGGAAAAAGTAAACTCTCCAGAATTGGAATAGCCTAACTTTGTGCTCTATCAGTTTTAATTGCAACCCATTCACTCCTATAGTTTTGATTTGTGACATTTTGCATTCTTTTGTCAGTTGTTTTTGTTTTTTTACTGAAAAATGGTGTTAGATTTTTTGTTTTTTTATGCTGTAATTATTTTAGATTACTAATGTATTTATAAGCATATAAGTGAAGTTCCATAATTTTTTCTCAATATACTTTCTTTAGCGTATGGAGAAAATAATTCAATATATTATAGTATTTATGAATTATTTTCTTCATATAGTAAATAAAGTATCTTGAGAAAAATCATTACTGATTTACTTGTATATACATTAGCAATCAAGGATAAATGCTACATAAAAAAATAACAAGCCTAACACCATATTTTAGTCAAAGAAACAAATGGTTAACTAACAGAAGGGTGTAAAGTATCACATATCAAAACTATAGGGGGTCAATGTGTTGCTATTAAAACTACAGAGGTACAAATTGTAAATCAATGATAATTGTCAAATTGTAATTTTTCCAAAAAATAAAGAAAGTTATGGACTTAGGGTTGTAGTTGTAAGTGTTTGTCTTCTATTGATGACTTTCCTCTCACTAAAAAAATAATTGAAAAATTACAATTTGACTCCCTCAACTATCACCGATTTACACTTTGTACTCTCATACTATTAATATGAACACAATGACCTCTTATAATTTTGATTTATGGCACTTTGCACCATTTTATCAATTAATCATTTGGTTAAAAAATAGAGTTGGACTTGTTATTTTCGCATACATTGATTATTGTGTGTGTGTGTGTGTATGTGTGTGTAAGTATCAACAAACATATTGGTGAAGTTTGATAATATTTCTTAATTTAAATAATTTGTATTTTAAAGATATTGAAAAAAATTCATGAAGCTTCATCATATGCTTGTATATACATTAAAAATTCATAATAAATATTGCATGAAAAATTGATAAGTTAAACATTACTTTTCAGTGAAAGTTTCAAATGCTTAACTAATAGAAGAGTGAAATGTATCACAAATCAAAATTATAGGGGATTGATTTGTTTGAATTAAAACTACAGAAGTGCCAAATATAAATCAGTGATAATTGAAGGAGGCAAACAATAATTTTTCCTAGAATGATTGAAAAACAAATTTAACAAATTGATATAAATATTTGAAGTGAAATTGTTATAAATGTTAATTTAAGTGTCTGTTTGGGAAGAGTCTACAAGCACTTTTAAAGGCTTTTAAGTACTTTTCCATTTTTGGTGCCTGTTTGGCAAAATAAGAAGTAGAATTAAGCACGTGCTATATTCTACTTATTCCCTTGAAGCACCTTGCCTCCTACTTCTCAAATAAGCATAAGTCACTTTTTGATAAAAATAAATATGTAAGTATCAATATTGCACTTTAACAATGTACTTCAACAAAAAAATATTACACCCATGTCCCAACCTTAATATATTATTAATTTATTAAATATTATTTATTTATATTATTTATTAGATACATGTTTATTATTAATATTATTTATTATTTATAATTATAAATAAGCTTATTTATTTATAAATAAACTTATTTTATTAAATATAAATGTATTATTTATTATTTATTTTTTATAATTTTATTGCCAAGTAGGAAAATAAATTAAATAAGTATTATGCAAGGGTAATAGTGTCAATTCATAATTATAAGCAACTTCTTCATATAGTATCTAAACAGACAAAAAAGTATTTTTAATGTCAACAACACTTTAAAATACAATTTTCAAACACAACTTACTTCAGCTTCTAACTTTTACTTCTACTTAAACTAAGTCTTGTTTCTCTTTTTCTTATATTTCATAAACATAAATAAAAACTATGTGGTAGTACGTAAGTACGAAGTAGTGTATAAAAAAAAATGTACTTAAAACTACTTGTTCTATTGAATCCAAATAGGCACTATAAGTATTATAACCAGAATTTTTTTAAAAAGAAGGGTCTAATAAGTACCACTATTAGAAATTAAAAATGTGAGAGGGTAAATTTTATATATATATAAAAAATAAAAAAAAATAAAAAAAATGAGGGAAGGAGAGGTGCATGCTTAGCCCTGAGGCACTGCCGCTTTATCGATCCTGCCCTTCCTATCGTGCTGATCTACCAACCTTATCTTCGTGTCCTCCGT
Source organism: Hamamelis virginiana (assembly GCA_017140935.1). Classification (NCBI taxonomy): domain Eukaryota; kingdom Viridiplantae; phylum Streptophyta; class Magnoliopsida; order Saxifragales; family Hamamelidaceae; genus Hamamelis; species Hamamelis virginiana. The sequence continues at coordinate 2,205,295 of JAESVK010000134.1, forward strand.
CCCTAACATATGAATGAGGATCATCTGCTTGGATTTGCTTGGTGCTTCGGTGATGTGTCATGATCTGGATCATCTGCACATCACCCAAGTGAAAAGTAGAGCATTCAGATTATGACAAATCATCCAAGCATATCCAAGCCCAAATAAAGGATCCAGATTCCTAACGTATTGTCCATTTGTCCTGTCCATCATCAAATTTCTTTTCATATGCATCACGTGCTCTGGGACTTTGATGATAAAAATACAAATAATTTTGGGGGAGTGACAAAATTAACCTTCAAGTGTCCATATTAAACATAATGTCAAAATTATTTTTGGATAATCAAATATTCATATTCAAACTTTATTATTATTTTTAACTATTCAACTAATTCATTTATATTGTTTGAATCTTTACTCTCTCTTTTTTGGGGTGAAGTAGTGTGAATTCCAATATAGTAGTGTCAAAATTAACTTTCAGGTTTCTCTTTTAAAAAAAAAAGAGGGATACGTTTCTCCTACTACTAGTTTTACTATTATTTTTATCGCGCATTTTCGAAACATACTATGGATCAAATACAAAATTTAATTTTAGAAAGCGATCGTTGGATCTGTGTAATTTTTGGTATACATGACATATAAGAAATGTATCTAATCCAACGTTTTATTTCTCAAAATATTCAACCCATGGTGGTGTTTTGAGAATGGGAGGTAAAAATAGTTATAGTGGTAAAGGAAACATAACCCATTTTTAGTAGGTGTCTAAATTGGAATTCACACTACTTCACCCATGAAGATTTAAATAATGCAAATGAATTGATTGAAACGTAAGGAAAAAAAAAAAGTTTGAATCATGACTTTTGATTATCCAAAAATAAATTTTTCATTATGATTAATATGGATACTTGAAGGTTAATTTTGTCATTTCAATAAAATAAAAGAAATGAAATGCCGGAATCTTCCGCTAGAGTGCGAATAGCATTACTCATAATTTTATCCTTATTACTAATTTAATACCAATTATAAAAGAAAAAAAAATCATCCTAAAGATAATTAGAGTCTGAAAGTCATAATTTTTATTTTTTATTAGATTGATTAAATGGTAAGTGCAATTAAAATAATTGCATTTGGTTAATTCTTTTTAAAAATTGGTAGGAAAACAATTCTATACAATTTATTAATAACATTAAATCCAACTAATTAAGTGGAAATCCTATTTCTAAATTGAAATTAGGTAGAAGTCTTTATATTTTTAAAAAAAATTCATGGAAGAACAGTATAATTTACTGGCAATGCTACGTATCCAAAAATATTTTTTTCAAAAAAGGATTTCAAATGAATGTAAACTTTATTTATCATAAAAGAAAAAAATTGCTAAAAAAAAGAGTTAAATCAGTAGCCACATGATTTGAAGTACATTTTGGAATAACTTTTTTGACACATAGTATTTTTATTTTAAGTATGTACAATAGCTATTATAGAAATTTTCAAGAATGAAGAGGTTATGTACGTCAACAATACTTCCTCCCGGAATTAACTTCACCCTTCCATTTAATATCCCCCAATCATGATTCATAATGAATTTAAAAAAATAAGAAAGTGTACTACTATATAATAAGGGCAATTTCCATAAATAATCTTAAGTTTCCAAAATATTACGGCTACGAACCCGATCCAAAACTAATTATGCAAATATTTTTTTAGGACATAAATACCCTCCACTCATATGAGTATTTATAATTTGACCATTGAAATGGTCAAAACTTTTGTACGGATAAATTAAAAAAAATTGACGAATCACCAATAATCAACACAATCTTCAATTTTGTGTATAATCCCCAATCCCCAATAGTACAAAGGATCACCAGAATTACAAATAATCAAAAATTCCTTGTATTACTAAGACTACCCAATAGAGTAGACAATATTTGATTGATTTGATGTTCTTGGAAAGCGCAAACTGAATGAATGACATGCATGATGTTGACGTGACATAAAGTGGATTGGGGATTCTTAACAATATTGATAATTATTAGATAAATTGAGGATTGGGGATTCTGTTTATTTTTTGAGATTATACATAAATTTGGGGATCCTGTACAAAAAATTCGGAGGGACATTGAATAACCAACATTAAATGCTGACGTGACATAAAGTGGATCGAGGATTCTTAACAAAAAATTGTAATTATTAGATAAATTGGGGATTGGGGATTCTGTTTATTTTTTGGGATTATACATAAAATTGGGTATTCTATACAAATTGGTCAAACTTCAATTTTAAGGGTAATTTCGTCCAAAAAAACAGTAATAGGTGTATAGCCGTAATATGTTTTGGATCAGGTTCATAGCCGTAATATTTTGGAAACTTATGATTATTAATGGAAATTGCCCATATAATAATAATAATAAAAATAATATATATATATATATATATATATATATATATATATATATATATCTGTGTGTGTGTGTGTGTGTGTGTCAGAAGTGCTAATATAAGGTGCACTTGATGCTTCTTGCATCAAGTGCCCTCTTGTAGAGCCAATTGCGGTACAAATTTTAGAAAAATGACCGTTGGATTAGATACCCCAATAATGTATGTCATGCATGCCAAAAATCACAGTGATCCAATGGTTGGTTTATGAGAAAATTGACTGTAAAAAACTGTAACTTTTTTGTTTTTTAAAATGTTATCAATTTTTCACAATCAGTTTTCTCAGAAATCAACCATTGGATCACTATGATTTTTGGCAGGCATGGCATACATGATTGGGGTATCTAAACCAACGGTCAGTTTTCTAAAATTTGAATAGCAAATGGCTGTACAAGAGGGTACTTGATGCATCAAGTGCACCTTATATTAGCACTTCTGTATATATATATATATATATATATGAGTCCTTTTCTTATGAGGACCTCCTCACATAACCTTATGTGAGGACTTGGCTTTTTAGCTTATCTAAGATGGATATTTTGAAAAATCGGCCGTTGGATTGAATATTCTTTCTATGTATAGCGAGCATGCCAAAAATCATAGTGATCTGAATGTCGATTTCTAAAATACAGACTCTGAAAACTTATGATAATATTTAACGGTCAAAGTTTTTTACAGTCTGTATTTTCAAAACCGACCGTTAGATCACTGTGATTTTTGGCATGCATGGCATACATTGGAAGAATATCTAATCCAACAGTCGGTTTTCCAAAATTATTATCTTACATTGACTAAAAAGCCAAGTCCTCATGTAAGAAAGTTCTCATAAGAAAATTACTATATATATATATATATATATTGACATGAACATATGATCAGAAATGATCCTATAAATACATAATGATTTTTGCGAAAGTCAGTATAAAGCTCACAGGTGATTGTATAAGAGCCAACATGAAGCTCATAGTTGATATTGACATGAACATATATAAACAAAAATGATCTTATCAGTGCATGTTGACTTTCGCGAAAGTTAGCACGAAACTCATAAATGATTGTGTGATGTATATTTTGTAAAACTGACCGTTGGATTAGATACTATGCATATGTATGTCAGGCATGCTAAAAGTCACAGTGATCCAACGGTCGGTTTTTCATATATGTCATTGAAAAAAACTGTGACAGTTTTCAGCATTCAAAATTTTTTACGGTTTGTATTTTGAGGTGTCTACATCGGATCGCTGTAATTTTTGGCAGACGTGACATCCATAATAAAAGTATTTAATCTAACGGTGAATTTTTTTAAATATGCATCCCACAATTTCTTATTAATTTCGTACTAACTTTTACGAAGGTAAGCATATGTTTACTAAATTGGGACTCGTGAATATGGGAATATGTGAATGAAAAAATATATATAAATTATTAATAATGCAGAGAATTAACTCTTACTTTGGACACAACGCATTTTTTTTTTTGGGAATAAAAGCCCCCTCCGTCTGGAATGATGAAGAGATCGACAAGTATTTTTTGGAATTGGGTTTGTGACAGTCTTTTCGTCCTCTCCTCTGTCATTGCTTATCAACATGCAGTCCACCATTCCAAACGATCTTCACGTTTACATGAAATATTTATTTATTTATTTTTAAGTTTTCAACTTTTTTGGGTGAGGCCTTATAAAACAGGGGGAGAGAGAGAAGAGATAGAGGGGGAGAAGAGGAGAAAGAGATCAAATAGCCATGGAGAAAAGTATGTTGGCTTCCCTAGTTACCACTATGGCACTTGTGTTCTGCATTTCAGATATCGTTTCAACTGGACAAGCTGCTTCTGTTATCGTTGTTGGAGCTGGCATGTCTGGTGAGTTCACCTAATTAATCCCATTCAATCCCCACTCTTATGCTTTCTTTCTAAGAACAAGTAGCTTCTTTCTGCCTATATTGTATTATGGGTCAGTTTGTGTACGTGTACTAGATTAATTTCTCTTTTCAGTCTGATCAAAGGCAGACTAATTTGTTTACTTATTATTATTGATATTTATATTTTGGAATATAGGGATATCTGCAGCGAAAGTGCTATCAGATGCAGGAATAAAGGATATATTGATACTGGAAGCAACGAATAGGATTGGTGGACGGATGTGCAAGACAAACTTTGCAGGACTATCTGTGGAGATGGGTGCCAACTGGGTTGAAGGAGTTGGAGGTTCTCAAATGAATCCTATTTGGGAAATGGCCAACAAACTCCACCTCAAAACCTTTTTCTCCAACTACGATAACCTCTCCTCCAACACCTATAAACAAGTGTACGTCTTACCTTCACAAATTCACCATATTTGTCCTCATCATATATATTGTTATTGAATAAAGAAAAGTTGAGATTTTCAGATTGCACTCATTCTTTACCCATGCATTGTACTTTCAGGGGTGGTCTTTACGAGGAGTCTGTGGCAGAGGAGAACTTTGACTTGGCTGATAAGCTCTATGAGAAGAGTGAAAATATTTCGACTTCTTTATCAGCTCGTAATGGACAAGAAGATATCTCCATCTTAGCGTCCCAACGCCTTCAAAACCAGTTCAGGACTATTCTTTCTGGCTCCATTTGGTTACTGAGAAAATCAAGAAAAAGAAAAAGAAATTTATTACCACTGATTCTAGCATTTTTTGGGATAATATATTCTTGCTGCCTCCTCAGTAGTAAGGAGGAAATCTCCTCCTGTCTCATAACATGGCCCTTCCGATTAATTATTACCACATTTAGCAGCTGCATGTAAAAAATCCAAACAAAAGATCGAAACTCGTCCGAACCCCTACAAGAAACTACCCTCTTACACTGGTTACATGCCCCCTCAACCTCCCAAAAAACAATGCAAAAAAGTTTTGAAAAGTGAAAACCCTAAACAAAAGATAATATATTTTGGGGGTGGGGGGTGTTGGTTGGAACAAAGATAATATTTTAGGATGTTCTAAATTTTGGGCAACAAGAAGTCATAATAGTATTCATGGTCTCGTAAACATATATCTATATATATATATATCTGTGTGTGTGTTTGTGTGTGTGTGGGTGGGGGGGGGGGGGCGCAGGGTCAGGTGCATTTGATGCAGCTAGATGTATTGGGTGCCCTCTTGTAGAGCCACTTACACTGTAAATTTTGGAAAACCGACCGTTGGATTAGATATCCATATAATGTATGTCATGCCTGCCAAAAATCATAGTGATCCAACGGTTGGTTTCTGAGAAAACAGACTGCTAAAAAACAATAACATTTTAAAGAACAAAAAAAGTCATAGTTTTTCAAAGTTTCTTTTTCAAAAACCAACCGTTGGATCACTGTGATTTTTGGCAGACATGACATACATGATAAGAGTATCTAATCCAACGGTCAATTTTTCAAAATTTTCATCGCAAGTAGCTCTACAAGAGTGCATCTGATTGAT